>VUJU01006013.1:0-11719 GCA_009835225.1 Aphis craccivora
TTGTCAATATTTGAACTTTAAATGCTAATAAAAAAAAAATTGTGCCTATGTATTCTTATAATTTTTTAATCACTATAAGAATAACTTATGAGGAACTTTGTATTAAAGTTTCAAGTGTTTTGATTAGGCCAAAAAAGTTGTATCGGCACTTCAAAAAAAAATTTCCGAAAAATTAAAAATTTCAGTTGTCTATAAATAGCTCAAAAAAGTCAAAATATTTTGAAAATTAAATCATGTAAAGGAAATGCTAACTTAATAACTGGTGAAATTTTCAAGTATCTACGACTTATACTTTTTGAATAATAACAAATATTTAAAATCGTTTGAGGATAAATCGTTATCGTTACGTTATTTCATAAAAATTTAAAATTTTTCCTATAATGATGATTCGAGTTTTCTCTATAGATACTTGAAGGAAAACTTATGGAAAACTTAGTGTTGTATTTTTAATCCTTAGTTATTAACACAAACAATTTTATGATTTTTCAACTTCAAAATTACATGCAAATTTTCGCGTTTTCGACAGATTTCATAAAAATTTGAACTATGAACGCTTATAAAAAAAAATTGTGATTAACGATTTAAAGGTACAATGTTTTTGAACAACTCATATGGAACCTTGTATAACATTTTCAAGTGTTTTTGGTCATCCAAAATTTTTTATTCGACACTATAAAAAAAAAATTCTCATAAAAATCGAAAATTTCTATGGTTTATAAATAACTCAAAAAAGTCAAATTTTTTGAAAATTTAGCTGTATATAGATAACACTGACATTAACCTTTGGTGAACATTTCCAGTACTTACAGTGATTAGTTTTTGAGTTACAACCATATAAAAAAATCGATTTGGTCGAAAACTGGTTTTGCGTAAAAATTCCCGTTTTTCCGTCACTTTTTTTTTTGTTTTTCTCGATTTTTTTAAAAACTGTTGGAAAATGTTTACTTTTGACCTCTATAATGCACCAAGGGTATTCACTTTTACATCGGAAACCACCCCCATAGTTTGAAATTGGAGCATTATTTATGCTTTACATGTTTACATTTTTAATGTTGGTCTTTATATTTGATACTAATATTTATCCGTTTTTAAGTTTATCACTATACATATTAGATTTACGTTAAAACATAACGATATTGTAAAGATATTTATAAAGGTATTGATATCATAAAATGATCAATAATCCATTCACATGGGGGGAAATTGTATACTTCATAATATGAAATGACACACAAAATCACCCAAACAAAATTATCAAAAGACATTATAAGTTCGTATTAGTTTTGAACGTACCTATTATAATGGACATTTCTACTCAAAATAATTGCTCGTCTAGTAATTAAATTATTGAAACAAAATAAGTCTAGGTACTTAAAATCAATTTAAGTACTAAGTAGCATTAATTTATGCTATCACATCTTTGTAGCACTAAACTTAAATATATGTTTCATTTTCTTACTTAGCCGTTTTTTACATGTAGTTTGACGAAGTGTTTTTGATGTGATATCGCCAATTTTTTAGACCAATAGTTTTTGCCCTGGGTGATTACCCACCTCGCCCACTCCAATGACTGGCTCTGTATATTATAAGTAACATTATCTTAAGAGTCACACCAGTATCTGCAACCTCCTATACTTGCTCTAAAACTCACTGTATCTTGCAATATTTGATTTGGGGAATGGCAAACTCCTACAAACTTAGTGTAATCTCCTACAAAAGATAGTGTTAATTCCTATAAAAGATAGTGTTAACTTCTATAAAAAATAACGTTAACTCCTAAAAAAAATGAATACCACTCGTATTACTGTAAAAAATAGCAGTCTTGCAATATATTAACAAATAAAACAAAAATTGTTTGAAAAATATAATATAAATGTTAATAAAACAATAGTCTTAATCATGTAAGCTTAAAATAAACATTTTTTGAAAAAAATAAAAAAAAATTCAATAATTCAATAAAATAATACTTGGTTACCTATAATCACTTACGTTACTAATTGTAGCATACTTTGGAGATAAACTCTAAACGTGAAATTTCTCCTCGTACCTATATATTTAATTTTTTGATTAAGTATGAATTGATATTTTGAAATTGTTTTTGTCTGTCTGCGTTTTGTTGTATGACTGCTTTTAATTTTTATATATTATGTTTCGGTCTGTACATCTTTCAAAACTTTCACGAACAAATGGAGATTTGGATAGTTTTAAGATTAGTATAGTATCATTCGAAGACCACAATTTTGGAGGAAATAATCAAAACGAACAAATATAATTTTCAGATAAATAGTCGCAATATTGTTGGACTTGATCGTCAGATGGCATATTTTCTAACAAATCAAATACAAAGCAATCTTCAATATCGTTAGCATTGTAGCGTGCCACGGATGTACAATCGTACAGATGTAGTACGAAGTAGTGTAGTTCAAAAAACAAGACTGATATGAAATATTTCTAAGTGTTAATTATTACGAAAATATTCTAAGTCCAAAAAATACAATTATTGAACTAGGTGACGCGAAGGTGCTTGTGCTAACTCTGGTAGATCACGTCTGAAATGTGCCTATTCTGGACCCCCCTTATATATCGCCCAGAGACCCCCGCGGTACCGGTCGGTCCCTGCTGGTCAGTGCACGTGCATCCGCTCTACCCACGCTTTTGCGTCAACCACAGATCTATGTGCGTCAATCAAATACCGATGACTTCCGTCGGATCATAAACGTGCGTGCGATGATGCTGTATGTGACCGTCAGACAATACGGCTACGTATTGTAATTTATTATAATATTATATTTCCGTTATATTAACCGTTCATGGATTCTACGAAATATTATTCATTATACATACTTGGATTTGGTCGCTATTATAATATAATACATATGTAATACATATTATATCGTGTTACTTATGTATTATTACGTTCTGGCATCTATGTGTATTATATTTAATGTATAAGGTATCGGAGCACGTAGCAGCATCTTGCAATAATGATGAACCGAATGTGAGACGATGGTTGATTTCCCCTTATATTTATATGAAAAAGCAGCTTTGCCTTTTGAATTATTTTTGCAGTTTTTTATTTTACCTTTCATACGGCTAATACATGGCCCGTTAAAATATCATTTAGATAAATCAACACAAATTTATCAACTAACCCATGGAATAGTAATTAGTATTACGAAAAATCCAAATAAACTCAACTATTTTTAACACGTTCAACGTAACGGTTTACGTCAAGTCGACATCATAAACATGCCCTGAACCAGGGCCGCTGCAGGTCGTCTGTCACCATTACTCGTCGACAAATATAGTATAAACTTCGAAAGTTCATAATTTTGACTGGCAAATCGCAAATGGCGATGAGGTTACGTTTTGAAAATTATAGTGGGCGATCGTGTACTGTTTCAGGAATCTTGAAACATAATTGTTTTTAATTGGTTTATTTTTATTGTGAGTATTTATATTTAAAATAATAATATTTATTTGATATTATCATTATTATTTATTACCTAGTTGGCACTGTTATATTATAATCTATCGAAATATATTATATTCTAGACTAGCTGTCCCAACACGTCGTTGCCTGTCAATTATTTCTTTTTTGGCATTTTCATAGGCCGTATGTTAATGTTGACTGTAATATTATTAATATTAAAGACATGATAAGTATCTATATTGAAATTCGAAAGTGTGTATTATAATCATAAAATACATAGGTATTACTCGGTCAATTTATACGAATTATTAAATAAAAATGGATGAATATTTGTGATTGATATGGTTTTTAGACTTTATATTACCTATGTTTAGGTCTCAATTCCAAATACATTATAAACACTTTGTATTATATTGTTACTATAGTTACTATAACTACTATTACCTATATAGCTATATAAAATCTGTATAAACTTTTATAACCCCCCCCCTTTTATCCCTTTAAAAGTCGAATTTTGAAAAATCCTTTTCTAGTGCGCCCCTGCATTGCTTAAAGAACCTCTGTACAAAATTTCAAGTCTTTAGACCCAGTGGTGAGTGATGGTTTGGTCTAGGCGTTGATGAGTGAATAGGAGTGGTAACTTATATGTACACAGATAAAAAAATAAATGTACTGTTTTTGTCTATGAGTTATTGAGTTATTATTATATAATACGTGTATAAATTATTTTTATAGAATTATAATAATATATGTAACGTATACCTATTATAATAACATTATAATAAACTATATAATAAATAAATTATACATATATAGGTACTATCACTACTATCCAAATTTTTATTTCTTATATAATATTATATTACACAGTAGCTCCTTCCGATAGGTACATCTCTATAGCAATTAGCAGTATTCCAGGTTTAAACAATTTAAACTGTTATAACTACTCAAGAAATATTATAGGTACCTATTAATGTATTATTGTTGTAGGTAATTTATCGGCTTCCTAGATTTTATATAATTTTTTTTATTTTTTTGTATTTGTTGTTTGATTCGCTTTAACGCATTTGTTTCTACCGTTTTTGGGAAGAATAATATATCTATTATACGATTTATACGATGGAGCTATTGATATTGATTTATGTAGACTATATTTTACCGAGAGAGGTATATTGGTTTATGTTAGTGTATTTTGAAGCTGACTTTTGTAGGATACGCCAAGATAGAGCGCGTATATACATACCAATAGCACATGTAAATTTATTAAATGACGCAATATTGTATATAATGTTTAACTGCACGTTATGCGGATACATCATTATTCATTTTTATTGGTAGCGTAACTCAGTGTACCTATGTTTAATTCAAAGCTATTTATTGACTACTGTATACGACTTAAAAGTTACGAATTATGTATATCATAATATAAGTTAGGTTAGGTTGTGTTAGCTACTAGTTTGAGAGTTAGATGAGAAATTGAAAATGACTTACTGTGCGATTTCAGGTTTACAATGTCGTATTCTGTTTATTCGCAAAAATAAATGTAAAGAAAACCAAGTCCATTTAATAAAGATATGCACTATAATATAATATACTTTAATACGTATATGAATTTCAAACTTTTCACGGTGGTTCTTTTTATTGAATTTTCATTACGTCTACAATGCGTACCTAATCTGAAAATCTATTTTTTTTTTTCTTTAATTTTGTACGTTATTGTTACATTTGACAACACTTCAAATCTGCGCGAATTATATATTTTGAAAACTAGTTTAACATACAATACTCACAATAAATTATAAATATCAAAATAAATTTGATAGAAATGAATTGTCAAATGACCTATCGGTAAATTCGAATTTAACAGATCTATTACATTTTATAACGCCTACTCATTGACTGAGTGTAATAGATTTCACCGTTTTAATAATATATAGATTCCTCCGGCTATCCATATACGCACATATAATAGGTACGATATACCTACAACCAACATAATAACATAATAAGGAGAAAAAAATAATAAAATATTAAATAAAAAATACAATAACTCATAATACACTATAATATGGATTATTATTTTTATGAAGTTAAATAAAATTTCAATTTTTGAAAATAGCGATTCGTTACTAGTTTAATGAATCTATGAATCTATCTAAAAAATTATAATAATTATAGTCAAAAGTTTTTCTTATACTATAATCAATATTTTTTTTATTTATATAATTAGTTTTTGCTGATTTTATTTATGTTCAGTCTACTATATTAACATATAATATTAGGTACTCTATACATATATGGTGACACGATATTTGAATTAGTTGTATTTTTAATAAACTTCAATTTCAATAGGTACCTACGTCATGTGAAAATAAAAATATAGGTATTAGGAATTAGGATGCGCTTTAGTAAATTGTGAATGCAATTCCGGTTCGTCATTCATTTAAATATAACGTTCCGGTTCACAAAAAAATCAATTTTAGCGTTCCACTTCGTTGAGGTTTTAAAAGTAATACTTGGAAAATACCAAATCGCGCTTACCTGCAGTTATTGCCAATTGATAATAAAATATTTTTAATCACGCGTTAATACCTATCTACTATTATAGCCGTAGTAGTAGCATTATACTATATGACTTTATTACATAGGTATTTATAGATAGTATTATACACTATAGTTTATACTACATATATTTTATATTTTTATCTGCATGGAATAAAATACTATTCAATTGTAGATCCTGCACAACAGTAGATATTATCACGTGGCTGTTAGATCAATAACTGTGATTTCTTTCTTTTTCTCTAAATCTATTAAAAATATGTACCTATTCATCTCATATTCTTTACTCTATGATTCATCTTTATTAAATTGAGTCATAAAACGTCCTAATAACGATGGCGATATATAAATAATTTAATAAGTATAAATCATTGTAGACTATATTATCATAATAAATTAATAATTAATGCTTAGGATTTTTTATTTATATATAATTGCTTAGGTTACTTTATTTGTACAATTGAAATTGTAATTTTAATACAATAATACGTGAATTATTTTTCTTTATTTTATTTTTTTTTTAGTTTTAAGTTTTAACCGTGTAACTAAATATTTATTAATGACGAAATAGGTAATACCTAAGAATTTATCATTGTGGATTATCTTGTAATAAATTAATAATTAATAGGTGCATAGGTTAGGTTTATATATGTTATGCATATCATGGTTTGATAATTTTAATGTACTATATAGGTATACCTACTGTAAAATGTGTGTAAAAGAAATATACCTGCGTTATTATTTAATACTCTATTTATTTCTATTTCTATTACCATAAGTAATTCGCGACTCAATTTTAGAACGAACACTGAAAGAGTGAAAGATAATAATCTATATCGTACGTACAATCGCCTAGGTCAGCCGCGTTACATAGCATAATTATATCGATAAGCGATCACTTAACGTTCAGTACCGTGCATTATATATAAATATTGAAATATCACAATATATCTATGATGTACCTATTTATAAGTGTATTTAATAAATAATAAAAATACAAACAATATATAGCGTTCCGGTTCAAAAGGTTTTCATTCCCGAGTACTGATTAAAATATGTAAATGTTTGATCAATGTAATAAATAAAAAAAAAACCTGAGCCGTCGCGGGACGCCTGTCAGATGTGAAACATTAAAAATTTTCTTTTTGTAATAATGTTGAAAATAGATGGTAAATAAGATGAATATGAAATAACTTCTAAATTAATGTCATAAGACTATTTTGTTTCAATACCTTCAAATCATAGGCGTGCGCACGGGTGTTGCAGGGTATGCTATTATAGCAACATCTGCGGGCTGCAAACAGTGCAAACACTCACAATTTTTATTTTTTCTAACTAAAATTAGTTAATAACGTAGTAGTTAAAATTTACAAAATAAGAAACATTACAAAATAGATAAATTAATATATTAATATTATATTATATTATAATTATATATAAAAAAATATATCGTTATGGCAACGCTCTGCTCAAAACAACATACAGGAAATCTCCGAGCTTCGGTGAATTTAGCCGACGAGCCACGAGTGTACCACGCCATTAGATGTTTCACATCAAAAATGATAAATTGATTAGTATTACTAAGTAGTATTATTTTGTAAAAAATTATAGTAATAAACGAGTCGGTGGAGTCAACATATAAAAAAGTTTGGCTGAGTTGATAGCTGGCACAATCAATAGATTTCTTGCAAATAAAAATATATTATAATTTCTTCTAAATCAATAAACTCCTGTAGGTACTTACATTAGATACCCACCTACAACTATAATTATAGTACTTATTTTTCCATTTTTTTTTTTTAAATTAAATTTTTCAAATTCTCAAAAAATGTTAAACTTACAACAAATAACGATTGAAAACAAATCTATAAGTTTTGAATATTTTAAAAAAAAAAAACATTTACAAGCATTTGTTAATATCTATTATAAAAAAAAATGTATTTTTAGTGCACTTTATGTAGTATAAATAGTATAATACACAAGCAGAGAAAGGTGAAAATTAAAAAATACAATAATTAAAAAAAAAAAAATTACATGATATGTACAGCAATCCTGTAGTGCTGGTGACAAAATATTATATTCACCATGTCATACTATCATTATCAAATCAAACAATGAAACCATAACGTGTATAAAATCATGTGAATACTTCTATGAGCAGTCCGATAGTTACTTTGACGTTCATTAGACCGAAAATGACAACTGGTCTAGCCGAACTAACCTAACTATTTACTTTGTAAGATAAATATTAAATACTTATGTATATATTTCAATGAAAGATTTGTAAACAAAATAGGTATTTGGTCATTATAAATCAAACTATATTTGTTAATAATTTCGAGCTACCACAAGACCCACGTAACTCTACCACTTTAGAACAGGACATGTGTAAATACCTAACGAAAATAAAAGCTAATGCCAAAATAAGACCAGAAAGACTATAACAATAATATGTTGTAGCTCCTTTACAACAAGAAATCTTTTTAGGAACAAAGTTCATCGATTAAATAAAACACAACAATATGATATTATTTATATTATTTTTTTCCTTTTATAAACAATAACATAAATGAAGCATAATGTTCTCAAATTTTTTATGTTACATTTGAATTAGATTAATATAACTGTAATGATTGAAAAAGAATCGAAATTACAAGGGACGGTTATATACTTATATGTTTCTAAATCAATTATGTAGGTTCTCAACTATATTATATTAAATTAGTATACCATTGTGGCATTGACCATTACCTCTCCAATCCATGTAGCGAATAGGAAGTATAGGATTAGGAGACAGGTTTTTATTTTTAAATAGAAGACCTTTTTTCTCTGATTCACTTTCACTATAATTAACTTTATTTAATTGTTTAAAAACATAATAGGTAAGAGACTCGTTTATGCAAACAATTCATTTCTACGATAACGCCTTTTTGTATAAACGAGTCTCTTACGTGTGCCTTTGAACGTCTGTACCAAAAAGACAATAACAAAACGTATGTGTTCTGACTGGCTAAAAACTGGACTCCTTACATCTAATATTTATGTGTATGTGTACTTGTGTACGTATGTGTGTAATATATTATCGTTATATTTGGTCCTATTCAATATTTATAACTTATGCTTAGTTTTTTATTATACATTTTACATTAAAATTATTTTTATAATATATATGATGGCTTAAACTCACATCATTATATAACAATATAATAATTAATAATAATAAAACTAATTTGATTCATATTTTTTGATATTATAGGAATTTCGACTCCATTAAAAGTAAATAAGTTTATTAATTTATTGATTACTTTATAAAGTTATAACTTAAGACGGTTACCAGCAATACTGGCTAAGATTTGGCAATATCAATATGTTATAACAAACAGAATACTAAAAGTATTAGAAGTACCTATAGTTACCACAAAAAAAAACATATTCATATTAAATATAACATAAAACATTAAGAATAACTCAGAATAGTAATTTAATTGCACACCGTCGCACTCCTGTCGCACAAGGCAGAAAGACCATAATTTTGTAACGTTTGTGGCATATCGTTTCCTAAAAGCAATAACCTGAATACCTGATGGTTCGTCAGTAAATGCATACGGAAGAGAAGACATACCAGTGTGACGTTTGTATTGAATCGTTTGCTCAAAACAGTAACCCGGAGTCTCATAAGCGAACACACACGGGAGAAATACCATACTCGTGTGAGGTTTGTGACAAATCATTTATAAAAAAGCTATAACCTGATGATGAACCAGCGATTGCACACTGGAGAAAGACCACACTCATGTGAAGTTTGTGGCAAATCGTTTGCTCAAAGCAGTAATTTGGTGTCTCATCAACGAACACACACTGGAGAAAGACCACACTTATGTGACGTTTGTGGCAAATCGTTGGCTCAAAGCAGTAATTTGGTGTCTCATCAGCGAACACATACTGGAGAAAGACCACACTCATGTGAAGTTTGTGGCAAATCGTTTGCTCAAAGCAGTAGTTTGGTGTTTCATCAGCGAACACACACTGGAGAAAGACCACACTTATGTGACGTTTGTGGCAAATCGTTTGCTCAAAGCAGTAATTTGGTGTCTCATCAGCGAACACATACTGGAGAAAGACCACACTCATGTGAAGTTTGTGGCAAATCGTTTGCTCAAAGCAGTAGTTTGGTGTTTCATCAGCGAACACACACTGGAGAAAGACCACACTCATGTGAAATTTGTGGCAAATCGTTTATAAGAAGCTATAACCTGACGATTCATCAGCGATTGCATACTAGAGAAAGACCACACTCGTGTAACGTTTGTGGCAAATCGTTTATAAGAAGCTATAACCTGACGATTCATCAGCGATTGCATACTGGAGAAAGACCATACTCGTGTAACGTTTGTGACAAATCATTCACTATGAATAGTCATCTAACAGCACACCACCGATATCACACGAGAGAAAGACCATACTCGTGTAACGTTTGTGACAAATCATTCACTATGAATAGTCATCTAACAGCACACCACCGATCTCACACGGGAGAAAGACCATACTCGTGTAACGTTTGTGACAAATCGTTTGCTCAACACAATAACCTGGTGTCTCACCGGCGAACACATACGAAAGAGAAGCCATATCAGTGTAACGTTTGTATTAAATCGTTTGCTCAAAACAGTACCCTGGTGTCTCATCAGCGAACACACACTGGAGAAAGTCCGCACTCAGGGCCGTCTTAAGTTTTGCAGGGGCCAAAAGCAGTAGTCTGGTGGTTCATCAGCGAAATACACAGGAGAAAAATATTGAATCAAAATAAGTGTATAGGTACTCACCTAAAGGTACTCACCTATGTTTTTTTCCTTAATTAGGCGTTTTTTACATGTAGTTTGACGAAGTGTTTTTGATGTGATATAACCAATCACTTACATCAATAGTTTTTGTCCTGGATGATCAGTGATCACCCAGCTCGTTTATCTTATGACTGTATACCTATTGATATATGTAACATTATCTTAAGAAAATAATTACACTAGTATCTACAACCTGGTAGTTGCTCTAAAAACCACTCTGTCCTACAATATTTGATTTTCCATGTAGTTCTAAAGATGACATTGAACTTTTGAATATAAACAGATATTTTGTATAGTAAATGAGTAAATGTTTAATGAAATATGTAACCATTTTTACACCGAGAAAACTTTAACCATGCTACAATGTTGCAGCTATATTGTATATTAATATTCTATAAGGTCGGTTTAAGTTATTTTACGTCTATTTACTCAAATGCATACGTCATGAATTCATGATATAATATACAGTATACTCAATGTATATAGTAGGTATATGCATATATTATGATAGTGTAACAATTATAAATATAAGTATGTTATATGACACTTATATATATATGAACGCTACTGCTGACCAATACATTATTAACACATACACACATACATATATATAATTGTAAGGCCTATGGCCAAGACACCGAATGTATACGTAGTCAGTCGATTGTACACCTTCTAGACATAAAGTATTTCAGGACTCCGTTCGACCACGTAAAGGTCATTTTTAGTATAGAAGATAACTACTGTGAGTAACTTTATTTATAAGTTTTTAATATACCTATAATAAATATTAATAATAACTGAAACTGAATCCTCGTTATTTACATTATTTTTAAGATTCCGATATCTACCCCTGGCTACGGTAATTATATCTATAGGGTCCTAC
>VUJU01006014.1:0-11711 GCA_009835225.1 Aphis craccivora
ATCACTGACTGGATAGGCATATTATTACTTCCCTCGTCGCAATGTAGACTTTGGTCAGGTACATACATAAGTATATTATAATTTAGTATTTATAAGTTTATATTCGTGGCACATACATTTTTTTCATTATAAATATTATATTATTCATTAATTTGTAAATTCACCCAAACGATTGGTTATTTAAACTTATTTTCCGGCCAGCCAAAATAGTATAATATGCTCTACCTACTCGGGAAAATTTAGAGTGATTCTCCCAAAATAATGACGCCTATATTACTTGAATCGTTGTGTACCAAAAAAAGGTTTATTTTACAGGTTGTAAAATTGACAGGTAACTTGCGTTCTGTTATAATATGTAAGCAAATCGGCTATAGTGCTATACCATTATCATGATGGATGTTATCGCGTTACCTACTGTAATTGATCGATAGTCAGTAAACTGTACTACTGTACATTATAGTGTACTATAATCACAGAAATGTATAGGTATAGTTAGATTAAAATATTATTTAATTAGGTACCTTATATATTATGTAATGACGTAATGTGTGTACTTATATCGTACAATGTACCTATACCCATAAAACTATTACTTAATTAATTTACAAATTAAAGTGTTTTTTTAAATCATGGATTGTACATATTTTATTTTTATAAAACTATAATACATACAGGTAGTAGGTACTACAGCAGTACAGCGTAGTTAACACTTTGGAAGAAGACGTATATTTATGCATTCAAATAATTGATTATTTATACAGTAGGTATCGACTTTCGTGATGCTACAAGCACGGATCCAGAATAAATTTACTATGGGGGAGGAGAGCGACCATGTGCATATCGTAGACACAACTTAGGTACCTATTAAATAAAATCTAGGACGTAATTGTCGTAAAAGCAGTATGCTAGTATGCAATTCCTATAGTAATAAATAATTAGTTAGGTAATCTATCAAAATCGAATAGTTATAAGTAGGTATATTATATATAGTATAGATATAAATAACTTATACCATTTATACTTACAGAGTAAATAAGTAAAGTTTTAAAATAGTAAATAACTGTATCATGGTGGATCAACGATCAATCCTGTATGTGTATCCTAAATAGTGTTGGTTTAATAAGGTCTACAAAAAACTAACTTGCATGGTAATAAACCACAATTTAGCCACACGGTGTATAGTGTGTGAATATATTGTATAGATCAGCAGTTAATTGTTAATTGCATTAAATGTATAGTATTTATATTAACAATTATAAACGTAATATAAAGTTTAAGTTTCTTATTTATATTACATAACATATTACCTAATCTATACACAATATTATATAGGTCTTATACTAGGTGTAACATAGGTACATAATTGTTCCAAAACAATAATTTATGTTTCATGATGAATACTTCGTACTTTGAAACAAATAGCACCAGATAAATAAATCATGATTATAATCAAATGTAATACACCCATAAGCAAATATGTGAGCATTACAGGGTAAATGGTTAAAAAAATTTAGGTTAAAAAGTTAATTTTTGAATTTTTAACTTAAAAATTGATTAAGATGAGTATTGCAAAATATTGACTGACAATAATACAAGACAACATTTATTTTAAAATAATTATATAGGTACCTATACACAATAAAATGTTTAAAATATTTATAGGTAGGTATATACATTCTACATAAATAGGTGCATAGGCAAGTATACAGGGTGGTTGATCCTCTTCAACGAAAATTAATAGTTAATATATAATTTGTAAATAAAATAAAACTTAATTAGGTAATTAATTACCTAGTATATTTTGGAATGCTAAAATCACTCTTTAAATCTAAAATCTTATTAAAAAAGTCAAAAATAACAATTTAAAAGGTACTAATATTAGGCCAATTATACTGTAAGCTTGTGAGGCATGGCCTTAAACAAAAAACTATGAAAAAAGGTTTGAAAGGAAAGCACTAAGACCAAACAAAATGAGGAAACTAACGAATATAAGCTTAGAACTAATTATGTCATGATGACTTGAATAAACTATACAATCTACAGGACACAATAGCAGTAATGAAGAGCAAAAGAATCGGTTGGGCAGGACATGTCTGGGCTATTTGGCTCACCGAAGGAAAACTATTAAATAAAATAACTTTATGGAAATCGGACAAAAAGAGACAATGGTTAATAGGTTGATCGAGACAACGATTGTGTGTTCGTGTACAATGGGTACATCAAAACCAAAATTTGATAGAAAGGATTCAGAATAGATGGAAAAAAACAGAGATCGATGGGAAGAAGTTTAGAAGTGGCCATTGAGGTAAAGAGCCTAAATGGCCTGTATTAAAAAAAAAAAAAAAAAAATGAGTACATTTTTAGAGTACGTTGTTTTTAACTTCTACTTCCTGTTCAAAATTAAATATAACTTAACTTATTAACTTAATATTTGTCAAATTTTATGAGAACACGAGTAAATGAGTAATATGAAAATGTTTATTTCAAAACCCAACAACAGTTGCAACCTAACCTCGAAGCAATCTCCCTATTCCTTTCTACCGCCACCACCGCCGACTCAATCATTCGTAATCATTGTTATTACAATTTAAGACAAATTTTCTTGCTGAAAATACATAATTTTCCAATAAGTACGAGTGAAAATTAAAGCGATTTTGTTCCATAGTCTTAATACGACCTAGATTCTCCGTCGAGTACAATTATTTACTTTTTTACTCTACGTTATCGTTTTGAATAAACGGTGGGAAACCGTTTGTATTTCGAACGTCTTTGGCGGTTACCGGTTACCAAGTTCATGCACGTCGTAGGAAAAAGGCGGGTTCTCGTCGACGCACCGGGTGTTGCAAAACAAAGTATATCGTTTAATAACAGACAGGAATGGAATAAAATGGCGGCCGTTTTTTGACACCCGTACCCGTGCCGCCACTGTCCCCGTCATCGGGCGTATGCGTGCCGTCCCCGAAACCGCTGCGCGCACCGACGATCGCCGTTTTCCGACGCCCGTCCGATTCCGGTACACCGTTTTGCAAACGCATAGGCGACAAGCCGACAACCACGGACAAACCGTAACATATAACATAATCATATAAGACCGTCGTCATCTCAGCGGACGTCGGACACTACTCCGCAGCCGCCGTCGCGAACACCGCGTAAGTACAGAACACTCATCCGTATTTCGCTCGTCGAACGTTACAGGGTCGGTAAATCTCGACCGTGACCCAGTGCCGTGGCGTACGACACCACACCATCGTCGTCGTAGTCTTCTCGTTCGCCAATAACATCAGCAACAAACAACAACAACAGTAATAAACCAGTGTATTGTAATATTGTTATTAATGAATATCGTCTCATTCTTCGTCGTCGCTCATACATTACCCACTCGATAACGAGTCCATACGAATATGGTAATGTTTGCAGTTTTGTTCGGTCGCGGATTCGCGTCGTGAGCGTTTGTCGCCGCAGCAGCAGCCGTCACTGTCCACTATCGTTGTCGTTGTCGTTGTCGTCGCCGTCAAATAATTGTGCGCGTCGTGCCGTCGTCGTTCATGAGCAGCGCGGCGGTGGCCAACGGCGCGTCGTAAAATAATATGTGTACGGTTGCCGTGTGGCGGCGCTTTCATAGGATTAATATATATGTCTCGCCGCGGCTGTTAATGATGCCCCCCGTGTACAAAACGTGTAAGTAGCAGAATAGTAATAATACGTTTGTACGTGCACGATTGTGCGACAATGTCTCTTTTCTTAATTCCCGATAGGCAGCGTTTGCTGACGTTTGGCGTGTGATTTCTTCCGCGTCTTATCTATTCGTAATATTAATGTATACAAATATACAATTCGAAAATATCGTCGTGTCTCTACTCTCTAGTCCACTGGTGACCACCGACCGCCGTGTACGTACGATGCCGTCGTCCGAAATAGATTTTTGTTATGCGGTCGTCGTGTGTCGGACTGACGTGTGAAAATTGGCGTTATTCATGATACAGCGGTGTGCAATGATTGACAGGGTTTAGTTTTACTCAGACCTATGGTTAGAGATTTGCGGTATGGGTGTTTATGCTCAGCTTTTGACGGCGATGGGCCCTCAATAACGCAAATCGAAACGATTGTCCGTCCCCGCGGGGTTTTATGGTACCGTGTAACCGTAGCCGCAAAAGATCTCCACGACAAAAAAAATTGTATGACGCAAATCCAATCGACGCTTCGTGCGTCGTCGTTGTCATGAATCCTTATCACGGCGGTACGGCCCTCCTGCTCGGAGCAAACGGTCGTTTTGGATTTAATCGATAATAATATTGTGTTTTAGCACGACATTATATATTATTATTATTACCATAATGTAATATGGTATATCATATACCTACATATTTTTCTCTTTGTTCCAACGTAGGTACTATGCTTATTACCGCGTTTGTGTGAACCGTCGTAATTTCTCCGATCGTTTTTTAACTTGAATTCCATTGCGACAATTAACTATGTAATTTTGATGGTTTTTTTTTTTTTATATAATCAGCTTTTTTACAGTTTCAATATTGTGTTATTACTAACGCTTCTTCAGGACTCTGATTAATGATGACCTCGATTTTATGAAATTTTTGTCCAACGAAATCCGCATTTTATTATTGAAATTTAAACAGTTGTTGAGTTGTTTGTGATCAAAACTGATATCTTATTCTTATCAAGTAAACATTGAATACAATGTCTTAGTCAATTCTTGGTAACCTACATTGATTTGTGTTCTCTGGTTTTAAACATTTACTATTTATTTATATAGTTGGTGTTAGTAGTGTTAAGTATATTATGTACATTCTATAAAATAAATATATTGATCCAAAAAATTAATTTAATGTTTTGATTATAGGTATTTAATTGACAAAACTTCAACCATGTCTGAAAACGAAGGATCAACTATTGGTAATTTAATTTATAGTTCCTCTGTATGATACCTATCTTATATGGGTTAAAAAGGTTCTTAAAATCTTACTCATTAGTTAAAAAAAACTATGTTAATTTACACTATAAACAAAAAATTAAAAAGCAATTATGATAACTTTAAATCCTATGTACTATATAAATTTGTTCATATATTATATTATGGTAAAAATATAAATACCAGAAAAACTTTTTTTAGAACCCTGTTCTTGAGAATAAACTGATTCTGTTTCACAATATATATTTTCATTTGTATCTACGAGTACCTATGTGGTTTTTGTTATAACATATTGTTGTATTTATAAATCAATTATATCATTAAATATTCAAATTATAAACATGAAAAACCAGTTTTTTGTATAAGATATCACACCATTCTTTAATTTTAATTATATTAATTTTGTTTTTAAACATATAAACATAACCTAAGAATAGATTGTCCTTTTACCACCGTTAACTTTGCCATTTTTTATAAGTATTAGATGGCGGATCATCTGCAAATACTATGACTATTGATGGGACTCACATAAAGTTGGAGGCTTCAACTTCTGGCAATGAAAATATAACTGATATACAAAATTACCTAGATTCATTTAATAAAGAAATTGAAGGAAATGAAGTAACACAAGTACAAACTGGTAAGTATTACTTTTACTTATAAGTTAATTTTAAATTTTAATAAAAATGATGTATTTAGATGGGGACTCAGTAGAACATACATATTTCATTGATCAAAATGTCCAATATTATTATCAAACAACTACAGGCGATGGCCAGATGGTTATGGTTGGAGGTAAGTTATAGTTTAATTTATTCAAATTTAAAACATCATATTTTTAAAATGCATTTTAATTTTAGGACTTTCGGAACATGATGCACAAATGATGGCTGAGACAAATGACAATAATACGGAAAATGTCACTCAAATTGTTCTACCTAATGTACACGATAAAATTAAAAAAGATATCCCTCAAGTAAATTTAAATAATAAATTATAAATAAGACAAGTAGTATAATGTTTGGAATTTTAGATTGTTGCTTTAGGAGATGGTAGTGGGTATCAAACAGTAACTCTTGTTCAAGCTGATGCTGAAGCCAACAATTATGTACTATATGTAGTAAAACAAAATGATAAAAATGATGAAACTTCAAATGTTATGGACATACAACAAGAACATGATCCAGATGATCCCGATGCTAGCAATGTATATGATTTCAATGATGGGGAAGACCCAACTCTACCAAAAAAACAAGAAATAGAAGTATATAAAGACAAAACATTTTTATTTAACTATTATTATTAAAGAAAGTAATGTAATATTTGTTTAGGATTCGGGTGAAGAAGATGACAAATCTAAAATAGTTAAATTGGTACCTAAAAAGTCACAAACTGTAACTCAAGCACATATGTGTAACTATTGTAATTATACTACTGGAAAAAGGTAATTTATATTTCCTTTTATTGGTTAAGGTTTAAAATGTCTTAGTTAATTATTAATAATTATTTATTTTGCACATATCACTACATTTTTCTATTATAAAATGACTTTTAGGTATTTGTTGTCTCGTCATATGAAGTCTCATTCTAAAGAACGTCCTCATAAGTGTACTGTTTGTGAACGTGGTTTCAAAACTCTAACTTCTTTGCAAAATCATGTGAATACTCATACTGGAACAAAACCATATCAATGTCGAAGTTGTCCAAGTGCTTTTACTACATCAGGTATGCAAATTTATTAATTCTTAAAGTATTTATTATTATATTATGTTTAAAACAGATTTTTTTGCTTACAAAATAATTACAATTATTCATATTACAGGAGAACTTGTTAGACATGTTCGGTATAAGCATACTCATGAAAAACCACATAAATGTACAATATGTGATTATGCTAGTGTAGAACTTAGTAAAATGAGAAATCATATGAGATGTCATACTGGTGAAAGGCCATACCAAGTATTTACTATTAAACATTCCTTTATAACTAAATGTTAATAATAATATTAATGTTTTTAGTGTCCCCATTGTACTTATGCAAGTCCAGATACATTTAAATTAAAGCGTCATTTGCGTATACACACTGGTGAGAAACCATATGAGTGTGATATTTGTTTTTCTAGATTTACCCAATCCAACAGTCTAAAAACACACAGATTAATACATAGCGGTAAATTTTTGTTTTTTTAAATATTAATATTTACCTTATAGCACAGAAATAATTAAATTATGACTCTAGGTGAAAAGCCTGTATTTAAATGTGACCATTGTCCAGCCACTTGTGGACGAAAAACTGATTTACGTATACATGTACAAAAGCTTCATACTTCTGATAAACCTATTAAGTGCAAACGATGTGGTGATGCATTTCCTGATCGTTACCAGTACAAGGTATTGAAATATACATTTTCCCATTAATTTATTGTCTAATAAGTATTTTACCATAGGTTCATTGTAAATCACATGAAGGGGAAAAATGTTATAAATGTGAACTGTGTCCTTATGCTTCCATGTCTCAGCGTCATCTTGAAACTCATATGTTAATACATACAGATGAAAAACCATTCCATTGTAAACAATGTGATCAGGTAAATTTTTTTAATTTATATAAATAACTGTTTATAATACACTACAATCTATAATTATTATTTTTGAATAGTCGTTTAGACAAAAACAATTATTACGTCGCCATCATAATTTGTATCATAATCCAGCATATATACCACCTCCACCACATGCCAAAACTCATCAATGTAATACATGTCAACGATCATTTAGACATAAAGGAAATTTATTAAGACATATGGAAGTCCATATGCAAGAATCAACTGGGAATGATCGAAATACAGCAATAAAACAAAGACTGGAGGTATTATTTTTTTAAATTTATTATTAAACTTTCTAATTTAAAAGCGATTAAAAATAGTGCATGTTTTTTTTCTTTTTATTAATTGGTATTGTTATATGAATCATTTGTAATTTTAATTTTGTAGCAGAATTAATTCAATTAGGTTTATTATAATTTTTCCAGAACGATTTTTTAATGTTTGAAATTGATTTATGTTGCTTTTAGTGGTATTGCAATAATATACTTTATGTGCAACGAATTCTAATTTGTCAATTATTGCTTGATTTTGGAATATTGTTTGTTAAAATTATGGTTAGTCTAGTGAATGTCGCTTAAAATGATCTATGTAGTATTATTATCAGATAATAATATAATAATAATATTATGTTTCATTAAGATAATAATTAGGGATGGATTGATACTATAACATAAAAATGATAACTGATTTAATTGAAAATAACATTTTTGGCAAAAACTATATGCTGATATTAAGAAATAACATATGTATAATATATATGTAACACAAATTTAACTTAACACAAATAATTGCATAGTAAGAATTGATTTGAAAATCATTTATTTACTCAGGTTAGTAAATGAATTTTATATAATTGCTTGCCTTACAAGAGTGGGGTTAACCAACTTGTTATTATACTCTTTTCCATGCCCAGTATATTCTTATCTATCTCACTGGTGGATTCTATTTCTCTAATATTATATTGTTGACATTATTGCATGAGCAATGTAAAATTACCACTAGTAATACTTTGTTTTCATAAACTTGAATAATAAATTTTGAATTTAAACTATACATTTATATTTAAATATTTTAAATTGCCAAATTAATTGTTGTGTGTCTTTAGTTTACATTAAATAATGACACTGGTGTAGTTGTATGTTGTGTTGTATTATTACATATTTTGATTAGTTTGACTAGAGCAACTGTTAACTCGAAAGAAAGAAAGAAGTTAAGAATACTTAAATTGTATGTGTGTATGCTGTAATGATAGAGAACTGAAAACTTAAAATGAACTTTAATGTTGTAGTTTAAATTTCAACATATTGTTTAAGTAATTAATGAGTTATTCAGTGAAGTGGACAAAGTTTAAAAATAATTCTTGGTCATAAATTATTGCAGTATACAGATTCAGCTAATGAGGATGAATCTGAAGAAGACACTAGTATTCCAACAAGTGAAACTGGAGTTGTAGCAGTAGAAGGTGAAGATGGACAGCAATATGTTGTACTTGAAGTGATTCAACTTGATGGTCAAGATCAGATAGGTAGTTACTCATCTTCAAGTGTATCAATACAACAAGTTGACCAATCTTCCTGTAAGTAGATATTTTAAATTTAAATTGTCTTTTAATTACATTTTTAAATTTAATTATTTATCATACAGCACCAAGTCAAAAAGACCTTACAATTTTAAAAACTGCATCTTTGTCAGATGTGAAAGTAGAATGTGGTGATGGTGTTGAAAATTGTTTTGGTTTTGATGACGAAGATGATGAAGAAACAACAAACTCAGGCGGTTAAAAGTAATTTTATTTTAAGTGTAAAATTTTATCTCAGACTTTTTACATTTCCTTTTTTATTAATTGTGTACCGAGTTTTATGTTTTTAGCATTTATGTCATAATTGATGTATAGTGTAATATATTGAAAAAACTGCTCTATTAAAGCCTATAATTGATGATATTAAATTATAATGATTTGAACCTTTGAAATAAGTCTTATTTTAAACTGCAATACATATTATATTACTATAGCTACTATTGATTTGTTTGTATGTAATCTATTTTTATTTCAATTTTGTATTTTGCAAAAAAATATTGTAAAGTACTTAAACTAAGTCATTAGTGATTAACAAATTAGCATGTTTATATACATATATTATGGCTTAAGTTATTTTATAATTGATATTAAATTGTTTTTTATTCGAATTATTTATGAATTTAATAATTGCAAACAAATGTACCAACTAACTGTTAACAAAACTAATAGTCAATTCAACATCACTGATTTGTGTTTTATTGTATACATGACCTATTTTAATGCATTTTTTTATTGTGTGGAAACTGAAAAAAGTAGATTGATATCTATTACCTAGGGTTTATAAATGACCGTTTCAAATAACAGATTTTTTTTATTGTAAAATTCATATACTTAAAATCTGATTTATTTTAATTATACAATATTTATTTAAAGTGTAGTACTTTTTTTTTTTAGTGTATTTTGACATAACCTAAAGAACTTTATTAAAATATTAAATATTTTAAAGACTGCACGTATTTATCTTGAATAAAGAAATTTATATAGTATTACTTTATAAACACTAAACGATTCCTAATTATATTTTGTAAATATATGTTTCTAACTTTTAGGACTCTTTTGACATAATTTTAATTTGTAATTATATTTTGTTTCTATTTGATTATGTATTTTTAAATTATGTAGTTACATTCCCAGTCCCATTTATAATATGACCGTGGAAGTATATACAATTATTTAATTTTAATATTGTGTGCCAGTTGTCCATATATATTGTAAGCATGTGCACTTTTTATTCCTAAAATATATTGAGTGTTGTTGATTGTTATACAATTAACAAGTAAAATATTGTTAACATTAATATACTCTTGTTAGATATGTAAACAGATTACAATCTAAGTTTTAACTATTTTAGTGTTATTGTATTAGTTGTTTCAAAATGGCATCCTAGCTTTGATTATAAATAAAGTAAAGTACAATATAGCATTACGAAATATGTGTTTATTTTATTTTATACCTGATAAATGATTATTATTATTTCCATCTCTTCTTTGCGCCCTGCAGAATATAAGTGGTTAAAATTAGTGTGTTAAATTTGAATTCAATGAACTGTAAAAAGCATTAAATTTGTCAGCCTTTATTATTAATAAGTAAATTTTATAATATGTTTATATTGTTATTTTAATAATTTAATTTACTATTGGTACGGTAAGTTAAATGAATTTAGCTAAAAACATTGATTGTTCGATAAAATTTACAACTATTGAAATATAACTATGTTTATAATAGCTAAATATCAATATTTATAATTATAACACTTGATAAGAAAATATCGAGACTGTATTCATAACAAACAATTAATGACTCAATGACATATGGCACAAGGTAAAACGTTCAAACAAAACTATAAATTTGGTTATAGGTGTAGTTTTTATATTTTACAATTCTCTCTTCTTTAAAAATATGAATTCATAAAAAAAGGGTGATCAAGTGGGTAAAGCTTTACTGTACAGTAACTATTGAGTGGACCTTGGACATAGAGTAGGTTAGACATGGGCGTAGGTTAGGGGGGTAATCGGTAAAAAAGACCAAGGAAAAAAAGAACAAGTAAAAAAGAACACAGAAATAAAGAACAAAGGAAAAAAAGAACAATTTTTAAAAATTTGAATATACCGTTGTCCCAAGAAACAGGGTACATTTTATCACTCGTTACCCTTTTAATATTTTTCAATTCTGTTTGCGGGACATTAAACTAAATTTATAGATCATAAATTCCTATAGTCAAATTTTTTTTTAACTCAAGTATTGCATGCGCGACAAAAATTTATTTTTTTTAAATGACAACCCCTGTTTTAAATATCATTTTCGGACTGATCGATTTTTTTCAAGTGATTTTGATGTATCAACTTATATTGTAAACTCAAAATTAGCTAAATTAGAGCTAAAAGTATAATTTTAAAATCTTATTAAATTTGAATATATATTTTTAAAATTTACCAAACAAGTATTTCTCAAAATAAGATTTACAATTTGGCTATATTGAATGTTTCGGATTATTTTTTATTAATTTTTAAATTTTTATTTTCAGTATTAAAAAATAAATACCAAAAATATAGCATAATAAGTGTCTATGCATTATATTTTCAAACATTTTTTTTTTAAT
>VUJU01006015.1:0-11710 GCA_009835225.1 Aphis craccivora
GTAAAAGTCTATAATCTGTTGAATCGTTTTAAGCTTCCGGACCCGGACCGACAAAAATCTACAACCCCTTTTCGGGAACGGGATACGATGGTTCTGGATGGGGCGAGAACACACACACATAAATACATATATATATATAATACACACTGTATACAGGACGATGCCGCTACGGCATACACACCCAATTTCATTCAACATCAAAGAGTGTAACAATTTCTTCCCATCGTTTCGTCCCCCCCTCCATACACTCTGTGCTTAGCCGGAATAAGAAATTGACTATCAAAGGTTCAAAAATATTATTATACCGGAAAACCCTTCTTTTACCCCCCTCGTTCGCCTTTTAAAAACATTGCCAGTCGATTTAGTATCTAATCAGTGGCATGAATATTATATATACAATATATACACTGTGCAGCACGTATATGTTAAACGTCGATATTTAATATATTACTTCCAACTTTTTGAAATAAAAGCCATATTTTGTTTATAAGTAAACCATAAAGTTGACACGAGAAGAAAAGAAACATTTTCTAAAGTTGTATACAGTTTTAAAATAAAACAATACCTCATTATGTTTTTATTCATTGCTTTTAATAAATTCATAAATGATATTAAAAATGTAAAACAGTATTGGTTTTTAACCAATTTAACATTTAGATTGAGTATAGTTTGTTATACAACGAAAATAACTATAGAATACATAAGAATTTATTTTCAACAAATGAATGAGTTCTCAATCAAAAAATTATTTTAAAATTTGTTTTTTTTTTTAATGCATTATTATTCATAATTGTGGACGTTAAACATTTGTACTTCAAGTTTCATATTATTTAAATAAAGGGTTTTTTTTTAATTTTGAATAAATATTGAACTGTATTATTCTTTCTAATATAGTATACTAAAAATGTTCAAATATATATTATACACTAAATATGTTTTCAAAAATATTAACAGTTTACATTTACTTAATTTTAATTGAAAATAAAATTCTATGGGACTTAAGATCCGTTAACCAATAAACAAAATAATAAATACTTCGACATATCAACTGATATTATAGTATTCAAAATTCAAATATGTACCATAGGTACCTACATTGTACACTATACAGGTATGTCGAATGTACTTAATAATAATAATATTATTTTGTTTAATTCTAGACCAAATGACCAAAATATCAATACTGAAAAGTTGAAATTAAAAAAAAAAAAAGAACATGAATCACCATGCAAGTGACTACGTTTTATTAATTTTGCTGCTGGACATCGAACGAATAGCTCATACCTAACTCAAGAATGGTAAATCATTTCAAATTTTCTATTGAGGAAGTACGTGAAAGCATTTTAAATAATACGTGCAATAAGTTGAAAATACCAAAAATTAAAAAATTAAAAATATAAAACGTGTTTTCTCGCATACATAAATATATAGTGTGATAAACAAATTGCTAAAACTAGTTTCCAATGCTAATTCATTAATAAAATTCTAAATATATATATTCAGATATCTTAGTAATGTTGATATAAACATTTGTAAAGTATTAAATAAAAATATTTAAATTAAAGTTTACTTGGGAATGTATAGATACTTAAATTAATTAAACGTACCTATTGATATGACTTATTTTTTAATATTTCATTAAAATAATGTCATTTGATCGAAGTTTATTTTTATTACTACAATTTTAAAAAATACGAAAATATTTTAGTAATTTTAATTAGTATTTTCAGAGGTTTTGAGCATATATACGAGTAGTTATGTTATATATTATACAAGTATGTATAAAATTATCTAATTTGAATTATTTTTATATTTATTTCACGATTTGAAGATTGTTATATTACTATATTAGCAGAAGGTACATCAATATTTATTATTTACGAAAAGCCCATCTTAGGTTTTTAAAGAATATTTTATTTTACTAATATTTCCCACACAAGTGCATGTATATTTAACATTTTTATAGAAAATAAATTCACAGCCTGCTAATGACTAGGTAGGTATTTTATATATTACTATATTTCGAAAGATAAATTCTTTTACTTTTTTACTTCAAAAATATTTGTTACTATTAATAAATATAAGTAATTATTATTATTCGTTAAAACGGCATTTCATTTTTTCTTATCTAGTTGTAATAAGTATTACGGTTGAAACTAATGCAAGATGTTTAAGATCAATAAACGTTTAATAAAAACGCGTGTAATATGTATAATAGGTATACAAAAAAATTTTTTTATGTATAATAATATCATATTATTTTATTCTAATACTACACATTAAGCAGTTTTGTTTTGTTTATGTTATATTACAATGTATGATGTACATTGAAGCAATTTTTTGTTAAGTTACATAGTTTTTTTTTTGTTAATACTGCGTTGGGGGAAAAGCTGTAGTACTAAGAGAGGCGTGTACGATATTCGAAAAAAAAAGTACATAAACATAATTTAATTTAAAAATGGTTCGGTATATTTATTGGCAAAATGTGAATTGGATGGGTGGGCGTTTATTAAGTTAATAACTGTCAAAAAGAGTATATATTATACATACTGTGCCCTTCGTTTCTTTTAACGTATTCTAAATGAGTTTGGTCGATTAAGCATTTTGTCATTGATCGTATCCTAATTATATTCTTGCACTTCTTGCACACTCGTATTTCGTAATAGTGAAATGTACGGTTTCTATTCCCGCTGGATAAAATCAATTTTTAACTGAATTACTTAAATACGTTCAACATTCAATAAATTATTACTACTCCTTTAAATGCCATATATTGTTATAACACTGATATTGGTTTTTGATAGTTGAAATTTTTAATAACTGGAATTTTGTTCCCCTTGAACTTTTAGTACTTACTTCTATATAATATATATTATAAATTATAATTATCGCCTTCAACATGCAATATAGTATCACCATTTATAACATATATTAAACTTCTATATAATACCTATTCTTTGTATTTTAAATATTTTTTATTTTTATTTTAAGTAATTCAAAAAATTTAGAAGTAAATTGATTTTGAAATACATATATTTAAGTAGGTAGATACATTTAAAATTCTGAGTATTAGGTACATATGTATTAATTTTAATCGTTTAGGAATGATACGAATTTATTTTTTGTGGCTGATTTTAACATAAGGTTTAATCTCCAAATTGCAGGTCTTGAAAAACCTGATTATAGTATAGTAGCAAATTAGATCTAATTGATAATTTGGAATTCAATAGTAAAAATCTACAGAAAACATGAATATTTTGGTTTTAGTTTATAATTTAAAAATGAATACCTAACTGTAGACGTAAAGACTTAACATTTTCATAAAATAGTAAAACAATCATTTTCTAAAAAATATAATATTTTTAAAATATTTCGGATCTTATTGTGTTACTTTTAAACATACAATTTCGACTTTTTACATTTTTATGTAAATAAAATTTTAATTTGGTAGGTAGCTTGAAATTTAGTCGTATACTCGTTTAGAAATATAGTATAATAAAAGTAAAGAATATAGCAAAAGTAAATTTATAAATTTTTTTTAACCATTCGAAGTTCAAATTTTGACAAAATTTATTAAAATAATGAACTTTAATATTATTTTTTACTTAAATATTCATACAATTTTCAATTTTAATAACTACAAAAGCTGAAAAATGTTATATTTAATTCCTCAACAGTTATTTTACCAACCATAGTAAATGTATGTATTTAACTATAACTTCATAGGTATATATTATATTGTTATTACTTAAAAGATATATTTGTCATTTATATAGCATATATTATGTAATTTGATATAAATAACTTTAATTTTATAATAAATTTTTATTTGTTTACTTTTATACTATGACGGAGTTTTTTAGTGTTATTTTCATTGTTCAATGCCGAGGGTGAGGTCTAGTGGCGCATTGGTTAAAAGTAACCCTTCGGGGTGAAATCAATTTTCACAAGTAGATGGCGCCAACGAGATAATAAAGACTTAAGTCACTAAACCGCACTTAAATAATAGGTGAATACTATATAGTGCAAAAAATATAAATGATAAATTTAAACTCTTACGTCATAGTTTAGGTACACGCCATTAAAAAGTGATGATTTAGTAATTTAGATATTCAGTTGATTGTACTTATATTAATTTTATCTTGATAATCATAGTTAGAAATTTATAAGTGGAATCTTAATGTTTAATTTATATATCTCAAAAAAATAATTTCCAAAAAAATTAAATACCGTTAATTTAAACGACGTTATAATAGTTTTTTTCATCACTCCTCGTAAAATGGCTTTCTGTACTTGTCACTAATGTTTTACCATATAGTATGATGGTTCGCACACACATATATATGGAAACGAAGGTATAACGAATTTATACTATAGATGACTGTGATATACAGCCAATTTTATTTCTTAAATTCTTTATGGTTTTTAACGATCCATAATTAATATGAAATACCTATGAACCAATTAAAAAATCGATTTTTAAAAATTTCATTTTTATACTCGATGAATATTATATTATGTTTCTTACCGAAAATAAATTATAGGTATTATAAAAACATATCAGCATATTTAACAAAATATTTTAGGTGGAGTGAAAAAGTTTGTTATATAATAACATATTGTTATTAACATATTGCCTATGTCACAAAGTGTATGACCTATGAGCTATTTTTAACAGACTTTAATATTTTAATTTAGTGATGAATATCAAAAATTGTCAATTAACAAATATTTTTACTACAGATATTACAGTATAATACGATATCCACATTATTTAGTCTTTATTAAATGTGCGATTTATTCAATAACTACGGTGTTAAATAACATTAAACTTTTTTTTGTTCAAACAATTTACAAAATACAAACTATGGTAACACACCATATTATAGAATGTATTTATAAATACCTATTATGATACAATTTTTTTTTATAAAATAACTAATAAACTAAATGAGAAAAATGTATTAAATATAAACAATAATAATATGTTAAATATACTCTAAAAAGCCTGCGGAAAAGACGTTCTATATTGTATGTAGTAAATGTTGAGGGGTTGTATTTAATGAGTCGATCATTGTGAATTTGTTAAATCATTGTAGTCATTGTACACGAAAAACAATTCTGAGTAAGAATGATGACTGTCTGCTTATATTTTTAGAGAAATTATTATGTATGAATATACATTTTTAGGTATTACTGATATATATTAGAAGCAATATTCTTATTGCTAATATTATATTATTAATTGCTATAACCTATTAATGTATTTTGTAAATTGTTTAAGAACATTTAAGCTCTATAATATTGTTTTATGTAATATTGATAGATATTACTGTAGATGTTATTAATTTAAGTCAATATCGATATAGAAAAATATGTGGTAGGTATAAATAATTAAAAATCGATCTAAATATTTTGAAAATGCAATTGTTTATAGCTAATAATAATAATAATATAACGTAATGGTGAAAAGTGTCTTTATGAATATTTTTCTAACTACAAAAATAAATAACTAAAATCATTATTATTCATCAATATTTAATTTACTATGCATAAAACCTTACGCATTTATTATGATAAACACACAAATTTAAATGAACCTTACGTAAATTATTTTTAATTAGTCAACGTTCAAGTTATTTTATAATTATTGTAATCCAAACTTATGAAAAATCTAGTATTCATTTTTCAACTCTTAGCAACTCATAAAAATTTTTTTATAAATTTTAACTACAAAATAATTTCAAATATTCATGATTTTGACGATTTTTTTTTTATTATTTGAACTTCAAACGCCCATAAAAATAATTGTGCTATGTATTCTTATAATTTTTTAATCACAGTAAGAATAACTCATAAGGAACTTAATATTAAATTTTTAAGTATTTTGACTTAGCCAAAAAAATATTATCGATATTTATTATAAAAAACTAAACAAAAACGAATATTTCAAATGTCTATTTATATTAATTATACTTATACTTTATGTATATAATACTTTGAAAATTAAATTATATAAATAAAATGCCAATCTTAATAACTGGTGAATTTCAACTTCTCAAGTATACACGACTTATACTTTTAGAATAATAATAAATATTGAAAACCGTTTCGTAAAAACTTAAAATTCAAATGCCCATAACATTTTTACTATGATGAGGCTCAGAGTTTTCTCTATAGCTATTTGAAGGAAAACTTATGGAAAACTTAGTGTTGACATTTTTAATCTTAAAATAAATATAAATACAAAAATTGTATGAAAATTTTCAACTTCAAAATTAAAAATTTTCGCGATTTTAACATATTTCATATAAATTTGAACATTAAATACTTATAAAAAATAAATTGTGACCAACAATTTTTGATTATTTTTATTTTTTTGTTTTAACTACAATAAGAAAAATGTATACGAAACTTTGTACTTAATTTTCAGTTATTTTGAAAACTTAACTGTGTATAGATATCACTATAATATACCTTAACATTTGGTAGAAATCTCAAGTACCTTACTGTGATTCGTTTTTGAGTTTTAACCACATAAAAAATCGGTTTATTTGAAAACTGTTGAAAAATTCTTATTGATAATGCACCTAGGATATTCACTTTGCCATTGGAGATCACCCATGAAATTTAAAATTAAAGCATTATTTCGACAAGTTATGTTGACACAGACACGAAAAAAAAACATTCAATACATTCATCAATTTGTTCAGAATCTAAAAGTGAGTGTCTGTTATTTCACCAAATCTATTTTTACTTTTTTACCTTTTTAAAATGATAGTTTTAAAACCATTTAGAGTTATTCAGGAGCCAGGGGTTTTCACGAGGAGACTAGATAATACTATACCTACAAAAAATTTTACTTAGTTTTGAGATTAAAATTTGCATTTGAATTAAATTAAAATAATTATAATTAAATTTGTATATCATATAGCCAAGTATTTATTATTTATTATTTTGAACATAACATTTAAATAATTTTTTTTTTGAAAAATCTCATTCTTGATATTGTTTCATTTTTATATTTGTCTAATGCGTTTGTTGTATAGGTATAATTTAGTTATTTTTTTTTTTTATTATACACCTTACAGGTTTATGCATATTTAAGTTGCAATTATTAATTTCAATATAAGCGTTGTTTTGAATATTCGAAATTAGAATTTTTTTTAAATTTATTAATTTGTGAAAATGATTTATAATAATTGTTCACTAAAATGTACGTGAAAAGATTCACAATCATTTGTTATACTGCATACTTGCACTGAAATTGGACCATATTGTTGGAGGAAGATAGGTACCTACTATTATTGGAGATATAATTGTAATATAATAATAATTATTATAATAATAATCAGTATATTTACAATTTTACTACGTGTAAAATTAATTATTTCTTATCTATGTTCAACATCAAATTAATTTATCCCGAATTTGAAAAAAAAAAGAGGAGGAGTCACCAATTAATATTTTTTGAGGGCCAAATTAGAAGTTTTTAAAATTTCCGTTATAAAAATAGCCAATCAAATATTTTTAACATATTATATTGTAACGCAAAAGTAAGTTTATTCGTATTTTATTATCAGTTTTTACTTGTATTTCTTGCCTCTGGGTCGGTATTAAAATGTGTTCACGTGCCGCCATTGACCATTAGTCACCTAACTAGAGGTTTTTAAGCTCTACCTATCTCAATAATATAGATATTACAATAATATAGATTTGGTGAAAACAAAAATTGCATATTTGGTAGAAACAATGACAATCTGATAATTTTGAAAATAGATCAATAATTTACTACAATTATTTATGTGGAGTAATATATTATTTTCAATAAGTTAACTAAACAATTAGTTAGGTATTTAAATTATTTATAGTAAAATGTATAATAAGGAATTAATTCTTAACGATTTTATGATATTTATATATATATTTTTAAATTGTATGCGAAGTGTTTTACTTTAAAAATAAATTCTGTTGCAATTTTATAACATTATAATAATTAAAATATACTTGTATACTTGCATTTTACGACATTATAATGGTATACCACTTTCAAGTTACAATAAATACCTACAACTTTTGTTTTCTATTACAAGCTGTCAACAAGTTATACTTAATGCGTGATTTCCATAATTCCATTTACAGCCGAGAATATGACCTGACAAAGGTTCGTAAACAATATAGCTATAGCTGGTGAACATATTTTGATATGACGATGTAATGATCATAATACAAGTGACGACATAAAAAACAAACGTATTTACGAATGATGAATAAAAATTGAATAAATTGGATAGTTTGGTTCTCCGGAGTAGGTGTACGAGTAGGTACATGGAAAATTCAGCTGGCACTAAAAAATTTTGAACGTTCACAATTGGCTAACGATGGTAGTTGAGAAACGAATCGATTGGCGTTCCCCATGACGATACATTATATATTTATTGCATTTATATTTATGCATGAAGGATACCCGAAACACGCGAAATTCGTTATATAGTCTACTATAGTAGTCGTTATATAGTATATTCTTCGAAACAGCCAACAAGGTTCCGTGTCCAAAAACTGTAAAGGTTTTCTGGAAAGGATCTAATATCAAAACGCAATATACCACCTAAAGTAACAATAAATTGGCCTACTCACAGAAAACGAGTTACGGCATTCTCCCAATACTTAGATATTATACTTGAATACTAGCTACTTCATGGCTCATGCCTAGGTATTTACGCTTTTACTACGATTGGCCCGAGGCCCGACAATTACCGCATTAAAATTGAAAGCGTCGATCTTATATGATTTCAATATTATACGTTGAGTATTTATAATATTGACATAATATTCAATATATCAAAATTAATAAATTAATTTAATACTATGAACAGATAATTATGGAAACTTATATAAACCAATATATACTATGGTTTATTCGAAAAAAAGTAAAAATAATTCGATAAATCTGTCATCATTGATACGTCGAGTACATGTAAAATACCTATTGGTACTGCCAACGGGCTACGATAATCCCAATAATAAATTACTAATGTTACTATACTACGTACAACACGTGTACAAAGTTTATTTAACACACTTTAAATAAATATTCTCTGATTAAATAATCAAATCATTTTATATAATGTAATATATATAAGTATATACCTATAAAAACAAGGCTGAATATTAATAGGAGCATGATGTTGACGGGGACAACCAATTTTACAGGAATATTTTTTCCCACAAAATATTTTTTTACCACAAACATTTTCAAATAAAAGAATAAAATGAAAAATTACTAAATGATCAATTCATAGTAGGTGTATTGATATTTGTTAACGATATGATAATGTTTGTAAATTGTTAAAAATGAGAATTATGACCAATATAATATTATATATTAGTTTAATATGCTGTATCCATACGTTGTATTACCAACTAATTAACAACCTATATTTATTATTTTATTGATTATTATATTATTACTTTAATTTATTATACTGTTATTAAAAAAATATTTAGTTATTAATTGATATTCGGTGTTTTTGACCTACATAGGTACCTCTATTACGTGAGGTAATAATATTTTATATTATAGTTTCAAACACTTACCTAAAATATAACTTATTACCGTAGTTGCTATGACAATAATATATTACCTATATCTAGTATATTTGTTTCAAGTTTTAACGGTCTATAATATATTAATTTATGTATAATATTATAAAATTTATTGCATAATTATTTTTCTAATATTATTAATTATATAGGTACTATAGAGAGATGTGTGCTGATAGCCCCTACGTAATTTTCTAGAAATTATCCACCCCATCCCCCATCAAACCATTGAAAATAAGACATTAAATATAATTCAAATAACACTTATTTCTGTATTAATAATTATCATTATATTATTTTTCATAGTATTTAGTTATAAGTATACTAATATACAAAATCATAGAAAATATTCTAAGTATATTTTGATTTATTATAATATTATTAATTATTTTATTTATTATTAGGTATATATAGATATATGTTGGGTATATTAGGTGAATTCAATAATATTAAATATTTTTTTCTATTTGTTTTAGACATATTTTCACAAAAGAAATGTGGAAATTCTTATAAGATTATATGCTTATAATATTTTATTGTTGGAGATATTTCATAGTCCGTTATAACTTATAACTAATCAATCTAACTCTACAGTGAAATCTGTTGGTAACGGACCAATTATTTTTCAAAAAAAAAAATGTAGGTAATCTGTTAAATATTATATTTCTGATTTATTAATCTAAAAACCTAATCAGATTTATAAAATATATAATATTATAATAATTTAAAACTTAAATTAAAATATTAAAAACATGTTTCTTAAATTATAGATCCAGTGATGTAGAGACATAAAAGATATGTCTGTTAGATAGAACTGTAAACTCTACCAATGAAAAGTTAACTCCAAATTGTTTCGAGATATTGAAAGTATTAATAAAAGGAAGTTATGGAAAAGTATTTCAGGTTTGAAAGAAGACTGGTAATGATACAAATCAAGTTTTTCTATGAAAGTGTTACGTAAGGCCACTATTGTCAGAAATTCCAAAGACTTAGAACGAAATAAATTCGAAGCTTATTAAAGTTCAAGTTCAATTTTGTTTGTACAATATTTTTATAGCTGTACAGAAATCAGTTTACTAAATACTCAATACTCTTACTCTACCCACTTTTTTGGGTATTCCTATTTTCAAACAAATTTTATGAACTGGTAAAAAATTCTATAGGATAATTTATTGTATTTTTTGAATTGCATGTATTATCAATGGACAGATATATGTCATTAAAAATGAGTCAATTTTTTGAATCATGTAGTTATTAATATATAGTTAACAATTTCATTTTACATGTTAAAATAGTACGATTGCACGCCACCATTGGTTATTTTTTGTAATATTATCACTGATACCTATTTGTGTGTATATTACAGAAATTAATTCTATAATGCATTTAAAAATAACATATTTATTGGAATTAATGTTTAAGTATAATAAAAAACATACCACAAAAAAATAACAGTTATCCCACCCATAATTTTAGTTATGTTTCTTATATCTTTTAAAGTTCGATTTAATACTTTTATTGATTTTTTATGAGCTCAAGTACATTCATCCCATATACAATAACACTGCATTTTTGAAATAACTTTGCATTCATTATACTTTTTTTAATATTGCATACTGGATAATCAGTGTTTTGCAAATTTATTGGTAATTTAAAAGTTGAATGCGTTAGGTTAAGTTTAGAGGCGTATTAAGGAGGGTACATGCCCCCCCTCGTTCACCGTATATTATTAATTTTTAATTTTTATTATACTTAGAATTGTCGTATATTGTAGACAGTCGTCTTAATTTAATTAAGCAATGCTTAAAAATGCATATAAATAGGTTAAAATAACAATTATTGCGTAATTCAGTGTCGATAAACTTTTATAATTCCTTTCAGAAACGCAACTCATTAATAAAATATAAATTGTACTTAGCACTTAATACTTATCCTCTCGTCTTATGTATCTTTGTAAATTACTCTTACACTTATATTGTATAGGTACCTCTATTTATAAATTTATAAATTCATAATAATATGTGTAAATATATATAATATAATGTACTGTTTTGTCCAATGGCCATAGATAGATGACGTGGATATTTTGTTTAATAAAAAAAAAAAA
>VUJU01006016.1:1396-11704 GCA_009835225.1 Aphis craccivora
TTTTTTTTTTTTTTAAATAAGCATTTTTATTTTAAAATTAATCCAAATGTTATCATAATTTGAATAATACAACTGTTGATATGAATAAATAAATAATAATTTTCATTGTAAATTAAATAATCAGTTAAATAAAACTAGAGAAAGTCTTTCTTACAATTTATTATTATTAGTATAAATTAAAAATTAAATTTTAGTTATCTGTTAAATACAATAAAATGTATTAAGTATAATACAAACTTAGTTCCAACATTCTAGTTTGCCAGTAATATACATATTTACCTGCAAATATAATTTATCAATTTTAAGTAAATTTAATCCTATTGTGTTATAAAAATTTAAAGTAAAAATATATATGTATTTAATATGATGAAGAGATTTGTGGATTAACTAAGTGAAAAATTGTATAGAAAAAATATTAAATTACAAAATATTTTTAATTATCAATTAAATTAATATTTATGAATATTTATTATCAATGCACAATATGAGTATTATTATTACTACTGTAAACATTTTACAAAGTTGAAGATTGTTATTCTTACTGAAATAATATAAAAATGGTTGGATTTTTCATTCTGGTGATTGTTGTTCCAATGGCCATCGATTAAATATGACTCTTTGACTATAATAGTTGTACAAGTTCATAGTTTAAAGCATCATAGGTTTAAACTGTGATTAATGCTCTTATCATTCTAAAAAATGTTAAATAAAAAATATCAGTATTGGTCAAATTATGTAATGTTAAAATAAGTAACTTACCCATATAAGTAGTAAAAAAATGAAAACAAATAAAATGTCAATTTTATCCAACCTTCACGTTGATATTTATTTAATTTATCAGCATTCATAATACTGGTTGGATCATAGAGACCAAAACCAGACATAGCTGGTCTATTTTTATACCTGAAATAATATAATACAATATTAATTGTTAATGTATCATTAAAAAATATATGAATATTAAAATCTATGTACACTTACTTTGAAATATGATAAGCCATTAATGGAACATTTATAGCAATGGATAACCATTGGCCTCCAAACAAAAATAATAAATTGGTGAAGAAATGCAAAATATATTCTGGAATCACTAACTGAAATAAAAATTAAATAATTTTTATTTATCTTTTAAATTTAAATTTACATTTGCATTTAAATTCCTCAAATTTATTGATACAATTTTATCAATAATACTATACATAAATAGTTAAATAATAAATTTCTTGAGTTAAGTATTAAAAATTCTTAATATATTAATTTTTAGTATAAATAAATTTGAAATTCAAATTAAAAAAAAAAAAAAAACCACACACAATTTTTAATGTTCTAATAATTTAGAAACTTATGATTATCATGCATTTAAAAAGTTCATGAAAATAAAATACTTAGGCATAATTTTATATCAAAACATTAAATGGAATGATCATATTATATAATATCATTCATAATCTATTTTACTTAGTTAGAATATTATTTTATAAATTTAAAGTTTTTAAAAAATTTTAGAATTATTTATTTTGCAACTGGCCAATCTACATTTAATCTATATTTACCTATGGTATAATACTAACTTATGAGGAACCTTGTATTAAATTTTCAAGAATTTTGACTTAGCAAAAAACTTTTTTAACAATATTTATAAAAAAAAACTAAACAAAAATTAATATTTCAAATGCCAATAAATAGCTTTTAAAGATAAAATAATAATCAAAAAAAAGAAAAAAAACGAAAATATTAAAAATTAAAATTAAAATTATTAAAATTATTTTTAATTATTTTTTTTTATTTTAAAAATAAACAAAATATTTTAAAAGTCAAATTATGTAAAGAAAATGTCAATCTTAATAAATGGTGAAATTGTCAAGTATGTACGACTTATACTTTTTAAATAATACCAAATATTAAAAATCATTTGAGGATAAATTATTATTGTTACGTAATTTTGTAAAAATTTAAAATTCAAATGCATATAACATTTTTCCTAGAACAATGTTTTGAGTTTTCTTTATAGATATTTGAAGGAAAACTTAGTGTTGAATTTTTAAACCTTAGATATAAACACATAAGTTTTTATGGTTTTTCAACTACAAAATTACTTGCAAATTTTCGGAATTTTGACATATTTCGTAAAAATTTTAACTACAAACATTTATAAAAATAAATAGTGACCAACAATTTTTGATTTTTGTTAACTACAATAAGAACAACTCTTAAGGACCCTTGTATTATTATATTTTCAAGTTTTTTTATCAACACTTAGTTGTCTATAAATAACTAAAAAAAAATCAAATTATTTTGAAAATTTTACTGTACATAGATGACATTAACATAAAATTTGGTGAAAATATCAAGTATTTATAGTGACAAGTTTTTGAGTTACAACCCTAAAAAAAAAAAATCGATTTGGTCAAAAACTAGTTTTGGGTAAAAATTTCCGTTTTTCGTCACTTTTTTTTGTTTTCCCTGATTTTTTTGAAATCTACTGAAAAATATTTACGTTTGACATCTATAATTTACCAAGGATATTCACTTTGCCATTGGAAACCACCCTAAAAGTTTGAAACTGAAGCAATATTTTAACAAAAAAAAAATACACACATGTATGATCAATACACACATTCATGGGCGTAGGTAAGGGGGGTGTTTTGGGTGTTCAAACACCCCCCGAAATTAAAGATAAAAAAAATTTAAAATATATAATATTGTGAATTAAATTTAATTTACCTATATCCAGACCAAAACCCCCTCCGAAAATAATTCCTATCTACGCTCATGCACACATTCACGTGTAAAATCAATACATTCATCATTTGGTTCAAAATCTAAAAACGAATGTATAAATATCATAGTTGTAGCGAATTAATTTATTTTTCAAGTTATATATTACACTACTTAATATGTAACAGATATTATTGACAAAAATCCTATTTTAAACTTTTCCATACTTAATAAATTATTTATACATACTGGATTTAAGCTGTTGCATTGATCAATAGGATTCTTGCTGTCATTTTTCAGTTCATCGAATGCAATAACCTAATATTAAAATTAATTCAGTTAATATATAATAACAAGCAACAAATAAAGTAATAAAAATAATAAATCAATATAGGTTAATATAACCTATGTATAATATAGGTAACAAAGTAAATTACTTGATAAGCTTATAAAAATAGATAAAAAAAATGTATGCACCTAAATATTATTATTGTAGTTAGTAAATATATTTGATACAATCATAATCATAAGTTATTAATTTACATGAATTAGATATGATGTATATATTTAAATTTTTAAAGGTTTTTTTTTTTTTTGAGAAATCATAGAAGTTTATTGATTTCATTCATCAATTTATGTTAATAATAGACTAGTAGTATATTTTATTTTATTTTTGTTATAGTAGGGTATTTTGAGGATTCAGGATACAAAATTTCTCTTTAGAAGTTTCTAATTTTAATTTCTAATTTTTAATTTTTTTTCTTATTTCTCTTTTTTCTTTTTTCCTTATTGTGTATTGGTTTTTATCTTAATAATAGGCGTATCTTATTTACTATATAATTAATAATTATTATATAATATTATTGTACCTTACTAAAAAACATAATTTCATCTCAAATGTTTAATTTTAATTCAATCTTAAAATGTTAATCAATAATAATTATCTATCTTAAATAGTAAAGTTATATAGTTTACACAATGTTTTAATAAGTTACTATATATATATATATACAAAAATACAATATAATAAATTATAACAGTATGATTACAATATATATCTATGATAACACCCTTCTCCTTCTTAAAAAATTCTGAATGTGCCGCTTTTTCTTAAATTTTTAAAATCATGTAGTGATCTTCATAATTAAAATACGTAATATACATATTATGCAGTAGTTTTATACTAATATATTTTTTTTAAGCAAACCAAATCCTAATACAAACATAATATGTTATGTAGGTATATGTATATTATTATAATATAATTGTATAGGTATCAGCAAAACAGAGTATAATAAATTATGATCAGTAAATTAATCACTACAGATTCAGCTTAATACAATTCATTTAATAACCACTAAATAAAATTTAAAAGAATGAAGGATAGAACTGATGCATAGATAATATGGACATAATCAAAGGTTTGAACGAAGCATGATAAACGCTTAACTGTGCTTCACATGCATTAAAAGTATATTAATCAAAACTGAGACTTATCTGTCAAATTATGAAGAACAACACAAGTTTTCTCAAAATTAAAGAATAGGTTATTTTAAAGCAACCATTGCTTTATTAATTTTAGGTCCCTATTAATTATATCAAATATTTCTTCCCATGAGTTTGCTTTACACGACATAACAGTTTTATCTAGAACAGTATCCCATAATTGAGTGGCTATTAAGTTTGAAAGTTTAAAATGATTTATTTTTGAAATCCTTAATGGATTTGGAGTATTATTCCTATTTGTTAATAAATGGCCGACACTAAAAAATATTGGATAATGATCTGTTATTGTAATTGGACTAATTATAAGTTTGATAAATTTTGTAGATTTACATTTCATAAATATATGATCTAGACAGTATGTATTAGATGCATATTATCTAGTCGTATTGTTAATTATTTTCAAATACCCATATTCAGCCATTAATGTAAGATATATTTTGTTTTAAGTTTCCGTATCTTATAATAAGTCTATATTTATGTATCCTATTATTAATTTATAATTCACTTTAGATGTTTTTGTTTTAAATAAAATTAGATTTCCTAGTTCATCAATAAACGGTTCTATATTATTATTTGGAGATCTATATATTGCATAAATTAGAAAGATAGTATTCCATTTTTTTAGGTGAATTTCTAAACCTGTATGTGTTTAGGTTCATCACTGGAGAAAATAGTTATTGAATTGAGTATAAATACCATGATATCATTTTGATTTTTATTAAGGTTAAAAAAATAAAGAGAAAAGTCTGGGATTAGAAAAACATTTGTGTCTACATTTTCTTTGCCAAGCCAGGCTTCATATAATATTATATAATTATATATAATAACATCAAATACCAATGGAACCTAAAGTTTAACATTGTTCATCAAAATGATTTCTAACACTACAAATATTTATTGCTATAATATTGCAGGTGTTAATATTGTATACAGAAAATTTTATTTTTTCTATAGGACAAATATCTGTTCTAATTTTGATGACATTTCATGATGATAAATTATCACAATTAATAAATGAACTCATTTGAAAGGTATAACGTGGGGAAATATAGACATAGGTAATATAATATTAGGTAAGACAATTCTATAGCAATAATACAATTGGACAAATATCATAAAACATATTATAAACATATCTTGACCAAAGCTATATTGGTACTCAATGTATACCAAGGTTATTTTTACCCACCGCATATCTAAGAGAACATTTGTAAAGACCAACATTCAATTGAATGAGTAGCTGGGTAGTGAAACGCTAATTAGAGGCCTAATCATGGGTTGTAGGTACTTACATGAAACACAGAGAAGAACAATAGAAAAGCGTCAGATATCATGGCCACTATGTAAGTGCATGCCGGGAAGTTGAAAGACATGGTTGTTGGCAGACGTCTTTGTTGTGCGTACAGCTGCTACGTTTCTCGACTCTCTTGAACCTTCTTAGGTTCCTGGATGAGAGCTGAGAAGTAAGATCAACTAAGATGTCTCGTAATTGAAAGAATCACAAGAGCATGAGGTTAGCTATAGGGTAAAAAAACAGATCAACTAAACAAACTAAGAGCGTAGAACTCGTTGAAGGTCTTACCGCTTAACTACCGGTAGAACGATTCGATGATCATTAACTATTGAGTTTTATGATTTATGTGTATTATAATATTATAACTAATAACGACGAGACGAGTTGGTGAAATCGATTGCATATTTTGGACAGTGTGTATATATATATATATATTAAGCGTGTAGTGATAAACTGATAACTGATAATGATAATCTATGGATAAATATTATTATGATATTGTCATATTCGTCATTCGGCCTTTCGAACCTTTCTTAACCTTAGATATAAACACAAACATTTTTATGATTTTTTAACAACAAAATTACTTGCAAATTTTCGCGATTTTGACATATTTCGTAAAAATTTTAACTATAAATATTTATAACAAAGAAAAAAAAAAAATAAAATAGTGACCAACAATTTTTAATTTTTATAACTACAATAAGAACTCATAAAGAACCTTGTATTATTATATTTTCAAGTTTATTTTATCGACACTTCAAAATAAAACACTAAGAAAAATTAAATATTTCAGTTGTCTAATAAAAACTAAAAAAAACTAAATTATTTTGAAAATTTTACTATACATAGATGACACTAATATAATATTTGGTGAAAATATCAAGTAGGTATTCGGTAAACAGGAAAAAAAGTCCCAGAAAAAAGTTTAGTGAAAAATTTACCGAAATACACTTTCTTGTACAGTTCTATAGTTGTACTTTGTATTTTAGTGTGTAATGTTTAAATTGCTTGTAGCTTGTTTACATAATAATATATTTGTTATCTACCATAATAACTCGGGCTGGGATTTTGATGCAAAGGCATCTTTTTTTCTGGTGTTTAGAAACGTTGCTCCTTAAGTAAAATGTGTTTTGCGTGATTAAAATATACTACAATAATAATATTTTATTTTATTATGTATATTTTCTTAGTTTTTAGAGCGTTTTTCACAATTTGTTCATAAAATTAACGAAAATTGTTGCGATTAATAAGAGACTTTCTGCAAACTGCCAACGGTACAAACAATAAATTATATATTTATATAGCACTACAAGTTATCGTCGATAACAATGTTATCATAGCTAGGCCTTTCCGCTGAAATTATCGCCGTTATATACCTATTGGCTATTATGTATTATTATTTTTATTACACCACACATACATGCATAGGTATTAGTTACAAATTATTGTCCATAACAATTTTATCATAGCTATAGATCTCGATAAGTATAATTAGGTACTGAATTAGTAATCAATATTTAGTCCGTAATTTTTTTTTCTAATTTTTTAACTTTTTAAGGTAGGTATAGTAAATATAATTAAAATGCATTTTTTGAGTTTTTTAGTCAGTTTTGCATTTTTCTAAGGGCATTTTTGAGATTGTTTAGGTCTTTACAGCCGTAAGTCACAATATCAGAAAGAGGTGTGATTAAAATATTATTTTGTATATTGTGTTATTTTAATAATTTTTATATTCATGTACCTATTTTATGTTTATTTATGTATTATTGACTTTGAATATTATATATGTTATTTCATTATAACATTAAAATTATTATTACATTTTATCATTACATCGATTATTATTATAATTTATTATATTTATTATTAATAACATTAATTATTATTATATGAATTATATCGAAACGATTATCAGTGAACGTACGACTGTCAATCGTCACACAAATAATAGATAACAACTAAAATAAAGTCCATATTATTAAAGGTGGGACGTTGTACGTCGGGACTTTTTTTTACCTAGTGTGGGATTTTTTTTTCGCGATTCCAAGTATTTATAGTGACTAGTCTTTGAGTTACAACCACAAGAAAAAAAATCGATTTGGGCCAAAAACTAATTTTGCGTAAAAATTCTTGTTTTTTGTCTCTTTTTTTTTCCCCCGATTTTTTTGAAACCTACTAAAAAACATTTACTTTTGACATCTATAATTTACCAAGGATATTCACTTTGCCATCGGAAACCAGCCCCAAAGTTTGAAATTGAAGCAATATTTTGACAAGTTATGCTGTACACAGAAACAGAAACAAAAAAAAAACACACATCATTGTAAAATCAATACATTCATCACTACGTTCAGAATCTTTTATGTTGTATACTTGTATACCGCAGAGGAGGACTGAAAGTATATCAGCCCAGGTGGAGATGCCAGCCCAAAAGTATAATAATAATTTCTTTATTGTCATAGGTGTAAATATGGTGATGCTATCGCACCCCCCCCAAAAAAAAACCCTGTTTGTTTATCAATTTTTTCTAACTTGAATATTTTACTATTTTAGCCCCACCTAAATAGTAGTATTAGGTACTGTATTAGTAATATTTTTTAGCTTTCTTGATTATTATTTATTAGCCATGTTTATTCCTACGCTATTGTTAGTAATACAAAATAAATGATAGGTAATTCTGTATAAATAATAAAATTATTTTATTATTTTATTACTTTAATACGAGGAAGATCAAAAATCAATGTAGGTAGGTGAAAAAAAGTTAACAGTTTTTTATTAATGAATAATGATCAGCTATCAATTTGATAAAAATTAACAACATAATATGAATACCTAAAAAAATATAATATCAGTTTAAGATAACATTTTCTACATTAAAATTGAGCTGTTTTTAAGATAATCTAAACTTTAGTCTTTAGATACTGAAGATAAAAAAAAAATCTGTTATTAATATTAATAAATTAAAATGAATAAAGTTATGTATACAGCGTTATTTAAATGTTTAGCCAATATATTGTTTGGTAAATAATGGTTGTTAATCGAATGTAGCGAGCGACAAACTTATTTACTCTGCATGTAAAAAATATTAAAATGTTGGGCAGTTCTAAAATTTTCTTAGCGCAAGCTCTGTATACCTATGTCCAATAGGTTATTAGTCTCGCATTTGTATGTATGCGAATTGGCTGTTGATTGGTGACCGGTAAAATAATAATAAGTAGATATCAAGAGCTAATAATTACGGTTAAATATATACATACCTTAATCGTGCTAATAATATAAAAATAGGTATACACATTGTCAATGTGCTAAGCTGATAACTGAATGATAATATAACGAAGGTGGATATATATCCACCTTGGATATTACACTATAGAAGTTATTATATTCATGGTATGGTCCATATCCGCTATGTTTATAGCAGATATGAAACTAAAATAATAGACTGCATGACAGACGGTCAATTTACCATAATATCACAAATTTATTATTTAATTTTAGGGCTCCTAAATTGACCGGCCTAGGTGGACTTCTCCGCCTTTTCGCCCTGGCCAGTCCGCCCTTGTGTATACGTAGCTAAAAGTTGACAATTTAATACAAGCGTTTTCATAAATTTGCCTTATAATAATTGTTCAAACGCGGTTGACTTCCCGCCGAATCGCTTACGTCGCCAAAGACTCTCCAAGTCACTTGATCGGCGCTGAATATCCGTGATAAGTCATTCCCCCTCTACAACCTATCTATTCGCCGCCCATTGTCCAAATTCGCGATCGCCTGGTCAGCGCCATTACTTATGTCTTTCGCCAACCGCCGAACCTGACGTGTGTCTGCGTTTTTTCATTACGTTTTTTGTAACCTCGTGGTCAACCGACCCATTCCGTGGTCGCTCGGTTTTATATCGCGAATTATTTGCTATTTGCATTAAATTATACAACGTCAAGGGCTGTCGCCTTACCAGCCAGATTTCATTCTACAGAGCGGCTGCACAGGTCTGTACTACTATAGTTATTATATATTTATTAATTTATTATACGCAAAAAAGAATCACCTGTTCTGATTTTTTTTTATATTACTATTGCTATTACGCGGCCGTTCCCGCATAATTATTATTATTATACATATATTATTGTTTGTGGGTAGTATACGTAAAGGTTCTGTCACACAGAACGCGTTATTCATGACGCGGCTGGAACGCAACGTTATACAAAATTACAAAATATAAAAGCCGCGCCATAATTAACACGTTCTGTTTGACAGAACCTTTAGACGCGCGGTATATTTTGTCATATTATATTTATGTTTTTCGCATTATATTTTACATTATTATGCGATATATATATTGTAAGATATAAAATACATAAGTCATTTATAATATTATTTATAATTATCATCAGTATTATTATTAATATTATTATTATATATATGGTTATTCCAGTACCTATTATCTTTATCATTATTATTAATATTATATAATCAGTTAACGATCGAACGTCGTACAGGGCGCGTCGTCGAATCCGTCCTCCCAAGTTTGTGCAATTATTTTATAATAAACAGTTTTAACTATTTTATATCCGTGCATTATTATATTATTAGTTATTACATGGCGCTGTGGTAAAACGCAAAATTAATTACGTTCAGTACATTTCGCGTAATTCAATTATTCGTTGTCGCTTTCAGTAACTTGTCACATGGTTTTAGCGTTACGAGCAATTTCTACAATAAAATTATAGGTTAGAACAAAGTACCAACCTTCGTGGGTTGATGTTAGTGACGACAGAATTATATTTTGC
>VUJU01006017.1:0-11702 GCA_009835225.1 Aphis craccivora
TAATGTACAGCAGAGCGGTACCCACTTGCCCGCTTTTTTTTTTTTTTTTTTGAAAAGCCAGGGGGGTGCAAGTGCACCCCCTTGCACCCCCCTCGCGGCGCCCATGTTCTCGGTGACAGCTGTGAAAGAGAAAAAAGACTATAAGTAAAATGTAATGTTGAATAGTTAAAATGTTGACGAGTTGCCTTTTAATTATTAAATATTCTAGAATTACCTATCGTCGAAAAAAATTTTAAACTTGTGTACCTATAGGTACGTGTAAGTCATATAGGTAGGTAGTAATATGCGAGTCACATCATACCGACTGCCAGCGATCGTATAATTTAAGCGACCAACCAAAAAAGTAATAATTTAGCAAATATAACAGACTGATTCGTACAACGGTCGAGTGCGCGCGATGGCCTGCAGACGGCTGCTACAACTGTGTTGCTGGTAGTTCGAAACGGACGAAACACCGAACACCGTTAACGGCGCAGAACTGGTCGCAGGAAATCCGGGGCCAGGTGGCCGGCAGGAGCACTGAACGCGTTGAGTCACTTGACCGCGATCGTCAAAGCCCAATTTTGGCCGGCACTCCAATTTCAAACTCGTCGCCTTGTGCGCACGTCGTACGGTCGTCCGTCCCGTCTGATTGCAGCAAACGACGGGCCCTATGTATTCGGCGTCGCGATCGCCCAGTCCGTCTATAGGTCGCCGTCGGAAGACAACCGCGCGAGACGCTTACGAAATACATAATTAATAATTATAATATGGTGTGTGAGTGCGCGCACAATTTTATGTGTGTGCCAAATACGAACTAAAATTTCCTTTTAATTCCTCTATTTAGTATTAGGTATTACTTATTAGTTATTAACTTATTTATACTAATATTGACATAAATCAATTTAATCAAATGACTTCTCATACAGTCATACCCGTACAAACACACGTCGTACATATCTATATAATATGTGTGATACAATTAAAGCGTTTAATTCTGTTATTTTATGAGTTAACTTTAGGTAGATAATTTATGAAAATCATAGGTACTTTAACTAGTAGTATTGTATATTTGTATAGAATATCAGGTATTCTATACAATTTTACTTTGATTTCCGATAACGTATAGAATACATTTGAATTTAAAATATGTCATAATATTTTATTTATCTTAAATTGAATTAATAATTGATTTACTTACGCAAGGCTATTGTGAAATTTAGAATTGCACAATACTTCTTTTTTCTACAAACACAGGGAACACTTATGACTGTTGAAGTGTTGACTATAACGATTATTTTATAATAACTAAACAACAGTACAACACAATTAATAAACGTACATGAACATAGTTTATACCGAGCAATAAAATGCACATTTATAGTATCTACTTGAGGATGTCACATATGCGTTATCTCCGTCTCACATGCATATATAACATAGACAATTTTCGTTCAGTGGAACTAATTTTATACTGTTAGCTTTAATAATACAGTGAAATTTCTATGTTGAAGTCTCACGGGGAACAAAAAAAAATTGTATTACAGAGGAATTCATTAAATAGAATTAACGCATAATTAAAAATGAAGGTGATGGTTCTCAAAAATAATACGTTTATGGAAGCTTCACTGTATAATAATATCATTTTAACATGAATAACAACGGAATTAGAAAACATAGATTAATTTTTACCTTTAATTTTTATAATAGGTTAATTCATTCCAATATTAAAACATAATACACAAAATTGGAAGTGTTGAATATAAATGAGGTGTATTTGAAACACTAAGACAACACATGTAGGTTTTTCCTCATACTAAAAATCTTCTACTGTAATTTTTAAAGTAAGTTCTGAGATTTAAAATAGTATTTTCATTTTCTTCCGAGTTTGTAAAATAATAAATTTTGTTTAAGGAAAAAGCAATGATAGAAATAATAAATATAAGTATTACATTAATATTGAGTTTTGTTTTAATATTATATAACAACATATTTTAATTTGACATTATTTGTTTAAGGTGGTTTACTAAACATTTAAACGATTAGTTAATACATATATTATATATATATATATATATGTATATTTGTAAAATAATAGTGATAATCAATAATTAAACATAAAAATAATCATATTTTATAAGTAGTCAATAAATAATAATCATAAACATATAAATAATAAATACAAATCAAAAAATACTGATGGAATATAACATAAAATTATTCAAGAAATATGATAAAATTAAAAATTAAACAATGTATTAAGTATTAAGTTTTTGATCAAAAATATAATAGTCATAGAATTAATGGAATATGAATTGTATTTTAATAAAAATGAATATCACATAATTTTATTACATAGGTAAGTGTATATTATTAATAATTAATTTGTGTTAATTGTATTGAACAAGTGAAAATAATAATAATACAATTTGTCATAAAAGATAAGTAAAAAAAAATTTAATCTAGTCTTACAAGTATAAAGTTATGAAGTACAATAGTTTTTAATAGAGCAGTAAAAAAAAATCAATACACAGAGATCTAACAAGTTATTATTAGATAGGGAATATTGCGTATACCACAAATTCATGTGAAAACAATAATAATATTATAATTTTAAATAGATAATACAAATGAAAATTTCAAAAGATTGGTTAAATCAATTACTGACTAGAAGGTAAAAAATGTGAATTCAATCATTTTAAATACTGATGTCAATAATAAACAATTAATTAACAAATAATCAAAAACAATAATTGGAATGTTAAAGCATTAAATTGTACCGTGTGTATGTTTACTTAAGCTCGATAAGTTTTTCGTCTTTTTCTTAACTATTAAACAGCCTTACTGTAAACTTAAAATACTATATTATAAAAGGTATTTATAATCAATGAATAGTCTAATAGTTATATTATGTTAACAGTAAAAGTGCATGACACACAGAGGTGTGGTTACTTTTATAATACGCATGTTAATAACCGTGAAATCAGAAGTTTAATGATCCATATAAAATTCAACATTATAATTTGATATACATACTGTAAAAACACAAGCATGGTAATAGTTCAATAAAGATTGAATATTTATATGAACAAACTACTAGATTAGTAACATGTACAACAAAATATTATTTTTACCCTAAATAAAATTAAAATATATTATCCAACATAAAAGGCACCTGGTTACAAGTGAAGGTACACTTTATAAAATTAAGTTTGACCCATTTTTACTCCATCTTTGGTTTCTATTCGTATAAAATAATGGAGAATTGAATTAATGAATTCTTAAAAGTATTCAAAAATTACAACTAAGGCACTAATTATTCAACATTAAGTATGTCATATTGAGCTTGTGACAAAAAAAGTGAAAATATTTTCGATGTCTAAAAATTATTACATAATACCACATACAAATACAATTAAAAAAATACAATAATTCATTGTTTTTCATTTTAAAGGTAAGTTACATATTACAAGTAACTTCAATAATACACTTTTGGTAAAAAAAAAAAAAAATTGTTATATAATTAAAAGTAATGTAATAATAAAATAACAAAAATTGCACAAACGAACAATGAGTCGTTTACCTTTTAACAATTGCTATGTCTGGATCCTCGTATTAATGGCACTAGCAGCGAAGGAGGACCAGCTAATCTTAAGAATGGATGTTGTAGAAGTTCAGCAGCAGTTGCTCTTTGCGCTGGATCTCTGACCAATAACCTTTCCAAGAAGCCTTGTAGTCTGGGTGATATCTGAAGAGTAAGAAAAATTAAATTATACATACTTATAATAAATGTATATAAAATATAAATTATATTTTTTTAATTAATATGGAATAAAACAAATTATAAAACAACATACTTTATTGGAATTTTTAAGTTTTGGAGGAGGCATATCACGTATTCTCCTCATAGCTTGAAGAGGGGGTTCATTAAAGAAAGGCGGTTCACCATCAACCATTTCGATAACCATAATACCTAGAAAAAAATTAACATGTAAAAAATGTTGATAAAATAATAAAATAAAAATTAATCATTACCTAACGACCAAATATCAACTTCTGGCCCATATGGTAAACGTGATATCACTTCAGGAGACATCCAATAAGGTGTTCCTACTAATGATTTTCTCTTAGGTAATTCTTGAGATACTTGAGCGCAAAAACCAAAATCGGAAATTTTCACCTAAAAATGAAGATAATAAAATATTTATTTATAATTTATAAAAAAATGATAACGATTAAAAATAATTACTCTTCCATCTGTAGTCAAAAGTATGGAATCACTTTTTATATCTCTATGTATTACTCCCTGAGAATGTAAATATGCCAATGCTTTCAAACACTGTTTGCAAACAGTAGCAATCTGTTCTTCATCCATTCTGGTGTGTGTAACCATATCAGTAAGTGCTCCACCCTCCAAGTATTCCATTACAACCCATAATTCGTCACCAACCAAAAAACTGTCATACATATCAACAATATTAGCATGATGATAATCACGCATTATGACAACTTCATTGAACAACAGTTCTCTACGTTGTTGCTTTCTCAAATCCATTTTTTTTACAGCCACTTTACGACCAGTCATTCGATCAGTAGCTATACAAACAGTACCCGTTGACCCTTCACCAATTTTTTTGAAACTATCCAAATTTTCACGAGGATCTCCGGGACTAACGACAAGTTGTAGAGCAGCCCTGAACTAAAATATACAATCAATTTTCAGTATTATTATTCATCAATTTATTATAAATTATATAATAAAAAAAAATTACTTGTTCATGTGTAATACGTTGTTGCTCATGATGTTGTTTTGTAGCTATACTAGGAATTGACATTGTACTAGCTGTTGATATACCATTTGTGGTTGGTTTAATATTTTGGTTCTGATCTTGAGTTCGAGTATGACTTTGAGCAATGCCCTTCAATTAAAATTTCATTGATTAAAATTTTAGATTTTTAAAAGAAGTTCTGAGACTTACCTTGTTTGTACTAACAATCTGGGCATTGTTAATAACAGGATGGGTACGATTTGGTGGCACCGGAGTATTGGCTTGTGATGTTTGACTTCCAGATGGCGAGTCAACTGCTGAGCCATTAGAAAATATAGGTGGTATATTTCCATTTTGCATAGAATGATATGAATGAGATCCACCTTGATCTGGTATAATTGTTTGGCTTGTAGGAGTATTGTTCTGATTTAAACGTGATATCGGCGTTTCTTGAGGGGACCATTCTGAACCTCCTGGTTTTATCTATACAACAACATAATAATAAGAACCATGATGAAAAGAAATAATCATAGAATTTGATTTATGACTTACAAATTTATTGCTGTAATCAAGTTTTGTTTGAGTATTGTTAGGTGTTGGATATTGTGGTAAATGTTGTGGTACTAAACTCTGGTTCATTACTAATACTTCATTTTCTGGCAACGGTGGTGGTACATTTGGATGTTGCCTTCGAATACGTGGTGGACTTGAGGAACGCAATGAGTTTGAACGAGCAACATTAGATGTTTTTGGAAGTCCAGCTGGTTCATTGTTTCGAATGTTAGCAGGGTTATTATTGATTTTTAGATTGTTTTCTCCGCGTACAATAGTCTAAAAGAAATACAATAAAATGTTTTACCCATAATATTTTTTTAGTACACAATACAAAACAAAACAAGTCTAGAATTTTGAACAAAATGTAGTAAGCACAAACTAACTCTGATTATGTTATTGGAAATTTGCTACCCTTAATATTAAAGATTGGTGCTTTTTTTTTGTTACAATTACATAAAAAAAAAAAAACCCAGTGAAATATCAATAAATTTATTTGGGCAATAAATATTCAATAATTTGTGATATACTTACTTTTAAATCTAATATTTCTGTAGGAGTGATTTCTGATGGATCTACAAGAGGTAATGGTCTATTGGTGCTCTTTAGTATTTGATTATTACCAACAATGCTTGCCCATTGTAAAGGCAAACCTATAAATTTACCCTCACGTTTATCGAAGCCAGTATGTACTCTGTGTTCAAAATTTGTCGGTGAAGATATTTGAGGTTTTTTCTTTTTCTTCGAGAACATTACTAAACATTAAAATATATTTTTATTAATTAACAAATAAATTTTTTTATAAATATTTAAAAATTAAATATACCATCAACTGGTTTAACATAAGACATATTATCAAACTATTAACATTTTTGAAATTTTTATTTTTACACGACTAGATCAATAAAAACAATATTTTTCTAAAAAAAAAAACCTATTAAATGTTTTGGAGTACTTTAAAATATAAAATTAAATGTTGGATCTGTAGTTTATGAGTTAAAAGTATTTAATATTTATTTAATGTTAAGATAAGTGGAATGGAGTAATAATGGTGTCCACCTCAAAATATTGGTATATTATTTCACAAGGTATTCTAAACTTTAAATAAACAAATTACTTGTTAGAAATTTAAATTTTATAAATCAAAATACTTTGAATAATGTTCTACTTAGTAATTTGGCATACGAAGATAAAAATGTATGTTGTCATTCAAGACATTTTATTTTGTGTTCAAAATAGTAATTAACTTAAAAACTGATAATAATAATCAAAAAGAAAAATGTGAATGTTTTCTGAAATATTATATAATGACTTCATATAGATAATTTTACTTAGATATATTAAAGTAATGATATAATTGGAGATTCTGATAACAGGTAAGTGTAATTTGATGTTTTGGAAATAATAAGTAATAAGTTATCTTTAACTTGAGGATACTTTAAACTTTAAAATAATTATAGTCATCATATAACATAATGAAACATAGTATTCATATGTAAATACTTTTTGTTAGTATCTATACTAATTGGAGTACCAATTCTAAATACATAAATATGAGTATAAATTTTAGCTAACAAATTATAATATACAATATTCAATATTTTTATATCAATACTATAGGTGAGAATACTTATATATTTTATAAGTACCTACCTCTGTAATATGACCTTAATTAATATTACTAGAATACATTTTCATTTTTTTATCATTTTAATTAACTGTCAATAAAAATCTATTGTATAATTATTGTGTATTTATTAATTATATAATTTTATTATAAATTCTAAACATTTTATACATAGTTTGACTAAAATGTATTAATTTAATGTTTAAATTAAGTTAAAAATAGACAACAGGTTTTTTAATAAAATTGATTACATATTTTTTAATGATAACTTGATCTGATATGATTTTAAATTGTCTTTTGTGATTATACTTCAAAGATAAATGTTTCATAATACATTCTATGTCTTAACTTTTTTAAAAGCAACATCCCACAGCTATTCTACGAGCAGAATATCCGCATAAAATATTTTCAACCAAGGCAAAAAAAGTGAAATAAAAATTTCTTAAGTCTTAAAAATGTAGGATTATTTTTGCCTATTTTAAAAACTATAAATAAAATGTTAGATTTAGGTATGTGTTTTAGCTAATAGTTCTTTTGATTCTTGACTACACAAAAGACTTTTATGAATTTGTTGATCAAACCCGTCTCGATTTTGTTTTACTTTTTTGTCATCTGTATAATATACAGTATTTATTATATATTACTAAATAAACTTCATAAACTTCAATCAGAATTGATGGCAAATATGAGATGGTTTTCAATGTGATCCAGCAAATTTTTGTGTGTAATGTTTGTAAAATAATTAAGTGACATCGCTAAATAGTCACATACATTCTTCAGCAGGCACTTCATCTTAGCTTATTTAACAGTTGACACAAGTTTCAGGGATGAAGTGATTTTATTTATGTTTCCATATGCCTGTATGCTTTTCAGGATGATTCTCAGACACTGGTGAGTAGTTTTGGGCAGGTCATAGGATAATGATGGTGAAGATCTAGGTCTAAAGACAGGAAAGAGAAACAGAGAGAAGAAATCATGATAGGATCACATTGGAGGTGCATGACGACGAGGTTGAGTCGGAAGATTGACACACACTTTCCCGAGGAGTCAAGTGGTAAGCGGAATGGGTCGGAACCCAGGGGTACTACTGTCCTACCCAGTCCGCGAACTCTGAAGTTACAACACGATACAGAAGTAGCGTTACTATCATTAATGTAAAATAAATCGTATTTATCAAAATAGGAAAATACGGTTTTTGCTCACCTCACGGGACGGCTGGCTGGCTGGAGCTGCGATGATCACTGTGGTGTTTGCCGTTAAATTAAACATGCATACGCGATTTCAATTCGTCCGTGTACTCGGGGCTATGATTTGTGTGTATTTCTAAACAACGATCACGAACGACAAAAAAATTAAAACAAATAAAGAATATTAAATAACAGCGATAAAAAAACGAACGGACAGAATTGAAAACGGTAAAAAGCGATCACGTACGCAGAATTGACAATATTCTGCCTATACGTACGTATAGTGCGGGGCGACGGAATGGAATGTAAACAAAATGGAATGCAGGTATGTACTATGTACTATGTAGTCATTCCCGATTGTTGTGCGCGTGTGGAGGGAGAGAACCGTAATCTATGACGCGCGTGCGCCGCGGTCGACGCGCCGTTTTATAGATAAAATAATTTATAATAATATGCAACTGTGATATCTAAACCACGGGTATACTGCTATACTCAAAACGCGAAGAAAGTAAAAAATTATCTAAAAATATGATCTAAATGGGCCGAAATAATATAATGTTTATTGTATACGTGATATAATCTAATATTGTCTACACGAGTTTTAAATTATTGTAGAAAAAAAAATTATTTGATGGACAAAACTAGGTATAAAATGTATTTAAAAAAATGTAATAATATAAAGTTTTCCTAATAATTTAGTCATTAATCTCCAGGTCCAGCCGTCCAGGTTCTAATGTACCATGTGGTATTGAAATTATTATAATATTAGCTATTCACGGATACTGGTGTACTATTACTGCTTTGTGGACCGTACAAAACGCATTCTTGTTAAATTTGGTTAGGTACCCTAGGTTAGGCTTAGGTATTTTAACGCGTTAAATATTTTCGGTTTTCTGATTTGGTGTATAAATGATATTTCCGACATATAGGTATCTAAATTGTTCATAGTTGTTCTGCCAAGCTAGGACTTTTTTACCATTAAACAGCTGCATTTTTAAAATTATTTTTCTTTATTTTTTTCATTGAACTACCTACCCGAATTTGATTTCCTTTTCATTTTGAATCAAAAATCAACAACTGTTAGATATAGTGAAATATAAATATAGTTATTATTATATAATATAATGTGAACCAAAAACAACGAAAAAGTGTTATACCTACTTTACAGTATTACATCAATTATAAAACTATTAAAATGTCTACATTTTAAATTATTAATTATTTGTTTTAAGACTAGAAGTGTCTTAAAAATTCACAAACAATACATTTTACTATTATACAAGCTGTAAACTTCAATGAATGATGAAAGTAGAATGGTGTAAAGTAGAAAACCACTTCAACAGTTGTAATACTAAAAAGTAAAAGGTATATGGTAGGTTAAAAAGGTAGGTCGTATAGGTATAACACTTCTACATCAAAATGACTAAAAATATAGGTACCTATAAAGCCATATTGCCCATATATGTATAATATATATCACTCATAAATGACATACCTACCTAGTGACAATGTCACATAAGTCATACATATGTCACTAGTTAAAGCCATATTACATAATATATTTGCTTATAAAAATATAATTTATAGTTTATCATAAATTTACAAACATTTATTCTACATAATATACGTATAGCTGTATAGGTATATATAATATATTAGGTATATTATATTTATCTATCTATATTTCTGGATGATATTGTTGACAATAATTCTGAATCTCAACTGATAAAAATAATATTAAGACGTTTTATGTTACCATTACCTAGGTATTAAAATTATTGGATGATATTATATGCGTATATTATTATAAATTATAATATATTTACTAGGCATATTAATATATAATTAACATTTAGGTAAAATGGCTTAACTTTTTAAGCGATGGGTTGTCCTTAAAATTGAAAGGTAATTTAAATTATTCATAATCATAGCATTTTTCGTGTACTTATTATAGTTATACTTTTTATTTAGGTACTTATAAATTGCTACAATTATTCAACCAGTAACACAAAAAAATATGTCATTAATAATATTACGCATAGCATTATTAAATTCAGCTAACAAATTATTGTTTAAATATACTTTTATTAAACTACGAGAATCATACATTTCAATCCGTTGCTAAGCAACGTTAATATTTGTTATATCTATTAAGATCCAGTTGACCTTTATATTCTTATTGAAAGATAGTCAATATAGGTAAGCAAGAAAATTGAAATGCCTAGATATAATATTATGAATAATATGATGGTAATTATTGTTACAAGTCTCTTTATATATACAGATTATCAAAACTCTTATTTCTAACTCTTATTTTTTCGAAAATTAATAATATTGTGACGATGACTACAAACATCATAATATTATTCATTTACACACAAAACTCTAAATAATTATATACTTTACAATGTTTTTTACGTATCTATAATCTATATATAACTATATGACTGTGAGAAATATGTAATTATAAATAATTGAGGGCTGGAAAAATAACAATAAACCTATGTACCTATACTTACATAATACGAAACATTTTTGTGATATGAGTGTGCTGTATGACGAATAGCCTATAAAGTAACATCATTTGTGTGAAATTTTTATTATAGTTTAATAATTCATATGCCTAAATGTATAATACATTATTTGGGCAAGGTTATATATATATATATTTATTTATCATTTAGGTGAAATTAATATAGATTATTACGTTTTCCCTCTCTTTTTTAGAGACAGGGCTTTCAGTTAATTCTAACTGGTATGGTTAAAAATGTGTAGTAAATATATATAAATATTTTTAAACAAAGTATCCACAGCATCTGTATAGTCATTATACCTGACGTGACATAGAAGTCGTTGTATTGCTTACTTCCCAGTTCCCTTGCAACAAACCCTTCGCAGTAGTTCAGTTACATGGTTATGTATTCACATTTCATAGGTTCACAACAGTGGCGGTTTTGGTTGTATTTTTTTAGTGAGGCGACTTTTGCATTACTTCCCCTCCCTTCATAACAAAAATTAAACTAATATTGAAATAGGTTTCATTAGGCTCTGTGACAATAGTAATGGTTTGTGATTATCTATATCTATATGTGCTGTTGTTGAATGTGCCATCACGGCTGCGGGCTGACCATACTACCTATTCATCTATTTTTAGTACTCAGAGGCGATGAAAAACAGAGCCTCACGTTGATCATTGCACATGCGCAATTTTGCTTATTTATTAGTCGCGTGCATTCGCGTACTTACGCGCGTGTGTGTGTATTTAATGTACACAAGTAACAATTCAGAGGCGACGTTAAACGGTGTCTCTCTGACGAGTCTGACGTCATCGAAATATTGCCGACGGCTGAAATATGAGGGTTTGTTTACGTAATAATTATTTTGTACATTTCTTATCGGTTTATCACTATTTTTGGTAATAAATGTGGAATAATATTATACAATAATAAAATAAATGATAATTCATATTATTAAACTTCGTAAAGATTTTTTTTCAAATTAAACCAAAAATACGTTAAAATTGTAAGCGAAATGTGTGCTATCGGTGAGCTAAGAATTATACTTTTAGAGTATTTTTCGGTACAAAAT
>VUJU01006018.1:1282-11700 GCA_009835225.1 Aphis craccivora
AATATTATCTAAATAGTATATCTCATTTCGTAATTTTAATAAATCCCTGCACTAGTACAAGAGTTCACCGCTAGACCGCGTTGTTTTCCATCTCGCGCACGCAGTCTGCTATTCGTACTGAACAGTGAACAGTGAACACTCAAACACTGGCCATCGGCCATGTAAACATTGTAAACGCAGATCATAAAACAATTTAAAAATGACACTCGATCAGCTCACAGCTGATCATGTTTGTTTACCGGAAACTATTACTGTTGCGCGGATGTTCAAGCAATAAATCAAGCTATTCAAGGCTACAAATCACAATCTCCCGCTTCCGTCAAACCACCTAATGTCGTATCGTCGCAGACAGGCAAGTATATAGGGGGGTTCAACCCTAACTCCCCCCCCCCGAAAATTAATAGTTGTGTAGTTTATTTATATTATCATCATTCATCGATAAATATTGATTATTGTAAATTTTTTTATGTGTACCCTACGTGCCTAGTCGCAGGCCTAGTGCAGTAGTGCATAATATAAAGACATAATAGATACCTAATCAAACCTAACCCCCCAAAATTAGGCTATTTGCCAAGACGTGTTTGCCAGTTTTTACTCGATTGTCAGGTTACTGTTATCAGTAGGTACTAATCTGTTTAAAAAACTATTACACTAGATACCAGTCAAAAGATAAAAGGAGGAATAATTAAAGAGACCGTTCATATTATACTTTAACTATTATGCTGTAATATTTAATCTATAATGAATGTTATATAAGTCAATAGGAACAAGATTTAGAGTTGAATTAATAATATGGTATAAACACAATAATAATTATTATTATTTATTCGTTTGAAATATTGAATTATATTTGAAAAATGTTTGTATAAGTATGTCCCTTTAAAAATAAATATAGGCAATAGAATAATCAGAAATGCAGTTATAGACGACTATAAGAAAATTAATCTGAAAATGTAACATATTATTATTATGTACTATTACAAAATAGTATATTATTTTATGTATTATGATACAGTCATCACTTTGGAGATCGTCTATTCAATCATTGAGTATCACGATATATAAATCTAAAATCGTGTCTATTACAGAAAACTATAATGTATATATAATATCGTTAGTAAATTTTAACATTTTAAATCGACCATTGTTATTGTCGTTATTGATAGAACCCTGGTTTTGGTTAAAATATTTTTAATTCGAATTTTAAATTACAATATTAATACGTATTAATAACAATAAAACTATTTTCACATCGCAATCATATTTTAAAATCCGAGAAAATAATCTCTCAAAATTGCTGATAATAATAATCTATTTGTATATTAAATTAAATTGAAAAAGGTAATCAAGTATGTACGTACTATGTAATGTACTTTTTGTTGTACATAAGATGTGGAGTGGATCACTGTTATGCGTGTGTTAAATTTGAATTTAATGATACATCATTGTACATGAAAAACAATTCTAAGTGAAGATGGTCTGTCAAAGAATCAGCTTTATTCATGTAAATACAAAACAATAGTATAGACATTTGTTGAAAATTTAGTTCTTAGGGTAATTCGCTTTCGAGTTACATTAAAAAAAACAAAATCGATTTTTTAGAAAATTTGAGTTATACGTAAAAATGTCAGTTCTTCCCAATTATAAAAATAAGTTGGTACTGCCACTGGGAATAATAAGTTTAACTTCTTATAAGTACAAGCAAAATCTCTCTGCTCAAAATCTAAAATTGCAAATTTTATCTATTGAGGTAAAATTAAATAGTGTTTGTCTTCTAATCTTTTGGTAAAACTATATATTGTGAACATTTAATATAAAGTTATTAAATTTCAGATAATACTTTCTTATTCAATGTACTGGCACAATCAAGGCATATAAGCAGTGTAGATATAGAACCTTGATTATTTATTATTTTTTTATTATTTATTTATTTATTTATTTATTTTTTATTTTATTTAGTACATGCGATGTTTTTTTACATAGGTTAACTATCTATTATTTTTATTTTACTTTTTGATTATGCGAGTTTATGAGTTTTTTATTGGGGGGAGGGGGTATTGTATATTTCAGACGAACTGCAATTGTGATAAACTGATAAAACACACGGTTTTAAATTTATTATATGAGCTTAATAGTTGATTGGTAGGTACTAAAAGCTCTTTCAAATAAAATAAAATATTTATTTTATATTTATTTAAAATAAAACAAATGTTCATGTTTTTCTTTTTATTAATGGCGAGTATGTATAATAATTGAAAATATTATAATTTAAGTTTAATAATGATGAATTTATGTTTATTAGTTGAAAAATGTATAAAGTTTGTACAATTAATATTTTATAAAATATTAAAAATATATTTTCAAAACGAGCTAGTAAAATAGAAACACGATATTTTACACAGCCTACGGGGTTACCGTAAATCTTAATCCAAGCCTGTGACTGCTCATCGAATGAAAGACCTACATCGTGTTGTATGTCATCTTACTTGTTAGTTTAATAAATTATATCTTAGATGAAAATCAAAAAAGTTTAAATATTCCAAAATACATTTTAGATTCTGAACGAAGTGATGAATGTATTGATTTTATAATGATATGTGTTTTTTTTTTTGTTTTTGTGTCTGTGTACAGCACTACAGCATAACTAGTCGAAATAATGCTTCAATTTCAAATTTCGCGGGTGGTTTCCGATGGAAAAGTGAATATCTTTGGTGCATTATAAAGGTAAAAAGTAAACATTTTCCAACAGTTTTCAAAAAAATCGAGAAAAACAAAAAAAAAAAAATGACGGAAAACGGGAATTTTTACGCAAAACCAGTTTTCGACTAAATCGATTTTTTTATATGGTTGTAATTCAAAAATGAACAACTGTAAATACTTGAAATTTTCACTAAATGTTTATGTTACTGTTCTTAATACATGGCTAAACTTTTAAAATATTTTGACTTTTTTTGAGTTATTTATAGACCATACAAATTTTTGATTTTTATGAGAATTTTTTTTTTAAGTGACAATAACAAAATTTTGGAAGACCAAAAAATTTTGAAAATTTAATACAAGGTTCCTTATGAGTTGTTTTTATTGTACCTAAAAAAAAATTAAAAAACCGTTTGTCACAATTTTTTTTTTATAAGCGTTTATAGTTCAAATTTTTACGAAATCTGTCGAAAACGCGAAAATTTGTAAGTAATTTTGTAGTTGAAAAATCATATAATTGTTTGTGTTTATAACTAAGAATTAAAAATACAACACTAAGTTTTCCATACGTTTTCCTTCAAGTAGATATAGAGAAAACTCGAAGCATAATATTATAGGAAAAATTTTAAGTGCGTTTGAATTTTAAATTTTTACGAAATACAATTTTTTTTTTATTAGCATTTGAAATTCAAATATTGAAAAAATTCGTCAAAACCATTAATATTTGCAAATTATTTTGTAGGTATAATTCATAAAAATTTTTGCATAAGTAGCTTAGGGTTGAAAATTTAATACAAGATTTTTCATAAGTTTAACTCACAATAATTAGAAAAGAACTTAAATTATTTTGGTGTATTCAGGCCATTAAAACATAAACCACCTTTTTCACCAACTATTCGAAATGATATCCTAGGCTGACAAATCATCTTCGTTCAGAATCGTTTTTTAACTATCATTGGATTTAAATTTAACACTCCTATAATATATAATAATGACCCATACGTCATGCAGAACGTTAATGTACAGAAGAACGGTACCCAATTTCTACAGATAAGCTTACCTATAATATGCACCATGGCTCATATTATATTAAGGATTAGACAATAAGACAAATTAATATTATGATACAATTATTGTAATATCTCTTCAGGATTAGATATAAACGCAATTTTAATATGTATAAAACTCCAAACATCATAAATTAGTGGGTTCCAAGGATTCAAAACAAAAACAGATGACTTTTAATGACTTTGGTTACCACAAGTGTACTTACTCTTATCGGAAGACACTGATAACAGTGATAACTCTTATAATGAGGAACATTTAACTTAAAACTTTATGATGTGTATAAAAACCTATTTTATTAAAAAAAAAATTATTGCCAAGAATAACAAGTTAAATTCGCTAGTGAATATATTAATATGTGTGGAAAATACTACATAATTACACAAAATATAATTTTTTTCAATAATGTATTAAGAGGTTTTATGTTGTATCTAAAGATATCAATAAATAATACATGATAAATGTATTAAGTAGTTAATTAGTTTTATTAATTTTTTTTTTTAGTTCTTACTCATATATTTGTTTTTTTTTTTGTTATCCATAAACTTCTTTTGCTATCTATTATAGGTACCTATATTACCTTTATTTTATTTTTTATTTTTATGTAGTTAACTCTAATTAAATATTATAATATAGTTATTATTTATAAGTTATTATACTGTTGAGCTGTATATATATATATATATAAAAATAACAGACGTTCAAAAACCGACGGAGCTCGTCGGGTACACGTTTCGGCAGTACCGTAAAGTACGACCGAGTGAGTCTTCTGTGCATATGACGTACGCGGTAGTTTTTATACGCTGTCAATCCATTATTTATTTATTATTTCTTCCTCCTCTCTCTCACTCACTATCGGTTTTCTCGGCATCTGTGTTTGTGGCACTTGTGTTATAAAAATAGTAATAAATGCATTTCACAGTGAAGAAACTAAAATCACTTTTTTATAATTTTCTATACACGTTTTTACATAATAATTTCCAGGTGTAATAATACAACATTAAAAAAAAAAAAAAGCGGGCAAGTGAGTACCGCTCCGCTGTACATTAGGTGCGGTATGGATCATTATTATATATTATAGGAGTGTTAAATTTGAATCCAATGATAGTTATCATTGTATACGAAAAATGATTCTGAACGAAGATGATTTGTCAGCCTAGCATATAATTTCTAGTGGTTGGTGAAAAAGGTGGTTTATGTTTTAATGGCCTGAATACACCAAAATTTAAGTTCTTTTATAATAATTATAAGCTAAACTTATGAAAAACCTTTTATTAAATTTTCAACTCTTAGCTACTTATACAAAATTTTTTATTAATTATACCTACAAAATAATTTGCAAATATTCATGGTTTTGACGAATTTTTGTCAATATTTGAACTTCAAATGCTAATAAAACATTTTCAAGTATTTTCATTGGGCCAAAAAAATTTTATCGACACATAAAAAAACAATTTTCAGAAAAATTGAAAATTTCAGTTGTCTATAAATAGGTAGCTCAAAAAAAGTCAAAATATTTTGAAAATTAAATCACGTAAGGTTAGGTTAGGTTAGGTTATATTTAAAATCGTTTGAGGATAAATCGTTATCGTTACGCTATTTCACTTATAGTACGTCAATTAGTATACGCCTTATTATAGGATTAAGAAATACAAACAAGGTAATTGTACCTATTAGATTTAAAAATGGTTCAAATTAATTTTACAAAATGTTTTATGTTAATATACTATGTATGTACAATAATTAATAAGTAATACTAAATCAATTACATTTTATGTACTTATCGTCTTTATGCTACATTATCTAAAATGTATATACATTTTATTGTTTTTAAGGTTAGTCTATTAATTATTATTGGTCCATAATATCATGCTAAATTTTCAAGAAAGTAGACCAATATCAAAACATTCAAATTTCAAATATATATTATTTTTCTAACAAAGTTTGATATATTACAAGATTTTTAACTATGTTCAGTATATAGAAAAAATAACCAAAAGTTACTTAAAGGTTATGATAATAATATGCGTATAAACCTCTGATGTACTGCCAAGTATAATATAATATTAAATTGACGTTAATTACCTAATCAAGTTTTTGCGCAATACATCTAGTGCACATAGATGATTTAAAAAAGTTGTGTTAAGCTTATGAACTACAAATACTATTTGTACCATATATTTGATATGTCTACCAAAAAATATGGACGCTTAAATTACATTATTGTATTAATGTATTATCTTAAACTATATTTTTATGATAATTATTAGTTGGTATTACACTTTTGCAATGTGGTTATTAAATTCATAATTTTTGGTTATGATGATGTATTCCGTTTAGAAAACATAATTGATTTGAACTTTATTTTGTATGGACAAATATTTGATGAACATTATAAAATTATGTATTGGAAAAAAATTAGATAATTATTATTGGAACAAATATGTTATACCAATAGTATTCTAACAAGTATTGTACTATGAGTCCACTCTACTACCAAGTACGAGTACGGTCATGCAATAAGTAAGTTTCAACTATATATATGGTCAAAACGTATTATTATTATGATTATTGTATTTTTTTTCTTTATTTGCTTAATATTTTTGACTTTTGTTTGCAGTAGAGTTTTGTGTATAAATACTTGGTATAACTACTATAATTGGTGACACCGTAGTAGCATTTGCGGGAGCTGAAGCAGTAGCACAACAGCCTCTTAAGAAAAAACTGCCAAGAAAGAGGAAAGAAGAAGAATCCTACAATAATAAATCTGATGATGATATGAACTTCGGACTATTCAACTAAGATTAAGTTATTCTCTTGGCTGTTTTTTGGATTTAAAAAACTGATAGTTAAATAAAAATATTGATTCAAACACGTGTTTCACTTTTTAAGATAAATCGTTTACCAATTTATATTTTAGATTTAGAACAAAGCAAATTACTATTACTCGGTAACGATAGTTTATTATAGTCTATTAAAATTTAATTTAATACTTCTTCAGCTATACTTTTGTTTTTAAAATACTGCAGCTCATACCTATTTATATATCTCACATACTATTTATAAAAATCCTAACCCAAATTACAATGTTTACGTACAATTTAATACGGGTGTTATTAAAACACTTTTTTCATTTGGTTCCTATAAAAAATATCATAAATAGCATTATTATTATAAATACTTTATTTTTACTTACCTGTGGATACTTTTTTAAGCATTATAAATTGAATTATTTAATCCTTTGAAAATTAAATGCTAGAGCCAGAAGATTTTTTTCTATAACTTAGCGGTGAATAATAAAAAAAAAATTAAAAAATGTAAAATAAAATAGGTACTCCGAGCATCTTAGGTATCTATATATATTAATGTAGCTATAGTTTTTAATTTATTACTTATGTATATTGTTTTCACACTTCAATATTATACATTTTAACAGCAATACAAACATTATTAAGTTATTATGGTAATTATTTAATTTTAAATTTTTATATGAGTAGTTGTACATAAATATAATAAATTAGGTAATTTTTTTAACAGTCACACTCTAACAACAGAAAACTATTAACTTTTCAAGCATTTTTGAGTCGTTACAAAATAACGTTTTTGATGGATTTCGTACTATTGTTTACTATTTTTATCTTTATAATTATTATGTTTCGTTACTTTTTTCAATAAAAGTAGGTATGCATTTTTAAATTTTATGCACCTAAATAGAATATATTTTTAGGTAATTAAAATTACAAAAATATAATTTTGAAGGAGTTGTTAAGTATTAAATTTGTTATTACTTCATTTAAATTTTTGAAGGTTAGAGTTATAAGTATAGTCTTATAGAGTAACATTTTATAGGATCTAATTGTCTAAATTTACCATAATATACTCAATAAGTTAAAATCAATAACTAGTTATCTACTTACTTGTTAGAAATTAAATTTCTATGCAAGAAAATTTAACCATTTTAGATTCTGAGCAGAGCGATGAATGTATTGATTTTACAATGCTGTGTTTTTTTTTTTGTGTCTATGTACACGAGAACGTGTCGAAATGCTTCAGTTTCAAACTTTGGGGGTGGTTTCCGATAGCAAAATGAATTTTCAATAGTTTTCAACAGCGCCGGGAAAAACGGGAATTTTTAAGCAAAACCAGTTTTCGACCAAATCGATTTTTTTATATGGTTGTAATTCAAAAACTAATTACTGTAAACACTTGAAATTTTTACCAAGTTTTTGACTTTTTTTGAGCTATTTATAGACAACTGAAATTCTGAAAATTTTTTTTGGCCCAATCAAAATATTTGATAATTTATTACAAAGTTCCTCATAAGTTATTCTTATAGTGATTAAAAAATTATAAGAATACATAGGTACAATTTTTTTTTTATTAGCATTTGAAGTTGAAATATTGACAAAAATTCGTCAAAACCATGAATATTTGCAAATTATTTTGTAGGTATAATTCATAAAGTTGTTTGTATAAGTAGCTAAGAGTTGAAAATTGAATACAAGATATTTCATAAGTTTAGCTTACAATAATTATAAAAGAACTTAAATTCTGGTATATTCAGGCAATTAAAACATAAACCACCTTTTTCACCAACCATTCGAAATTATATTCTAGGCTGACAAATCATCTCGTTCAGAATCGTTTTTCGTATACCAATGATAACTATCATTGGATTCAAATTTAACACTCCTATTTACATACGATATCGTAATAATGATCCATATGACACCTAATGTACAGCAGATCGGTACCCACTTACCCACTTTTTTTAATATGAAAAGTAAGAATCTCAAAAAATATATTGATAAGAAATATTATTTTTTTTTTTAAATTATTTAAAGTTATTAAAATATTATAATATTATAATATTGTAATAACTTTAAATTAAAAAACTTTAATAAAAATATTAATAATTTTTAGGTCGATGATTTTTCATTGTTATAAGCTGTTACTCTTCTCCTTCTTCTCGTGTCCGGAGCTGTTACTCTTTACATATATAATTTAAAATATTTCAATTGAAAATACCTTATATTTCATTATATTATGTATGGTGTATACTCATACAATAATTTTATTATTCAGACTAATAAAATTATTGTATGAGTATACACGGTACATAATATAATGAAATATAAGGTATTTTCAATTAAAATATTTTAAATTTTTTATGTGCTTTTGAGTCATTATTGATAATAAATTCAAATTAGGATCATTTATTGAAAAAATGCATGACACTATAGGTTTTTATTTGTCTTTCAATTCAAATACGCGCATTATATATAGTGTGTGTTATGGAATTAACTAAAACGTATTTTAATCTGGTTAAAGTATAAAATATTTTATTGAGTCAAAAAAGGATTTAATTGAATTAGTAGGTACGTTTATTTATCCTTGAATGCATTTACAATAAGTACATACACCTTTAATATAATTCTCCATTCTTGTTATAATCATGTTTTTAAGCAATTTAGGTTAAACATTAAATACACAGTTAAGTAGGTTAGTAGTAGAAATTTGAAAATAAATTATATTATGTCACATCATTGAATTGAGAATACAATTCTTATTCAACCATCAAAAATAGTGTGATATCCCGGCCGGAATGGCCCACTGTGCTACTGTGCTGTAGCACAGTAGGCCGCGGCCGTAAATAAAAATCTTTACTGAGATTATATAGAATAGTGAACAGATTATCTGTTTATAGCACCTTGGTACCTAATTATATTTTTTAAATGATCTCAAGGCACGATTATAGGTAATCCTATTTATATATTATAAATTATATTATACTGAAATCTAGTCTGAATCAGCTTTTTGTCAGTAAATCTAGTATTTACCGTGCGTATCATATATTATGTGTATTGTATATATTTATATTCTATACACATGTGTTGTAATAATTAACGTTATCCTTATCACAGATGACAGAATAAAGAAATTGGATAGGTGAATAGGTGGTTCGTAATGATAAATGCTTATTCGATAGTGGTGACTCTTGTTTTGATTTTAATCTTTCCAATAGAAGTAATGTACCAATAATTATATTTAAAAAAAATCCAATTCATTGATGAAAATGTGGTAAAGGCTTTATATTGTACTATATGCATAGCATTTAATACATCTTCTGTACTTAGTAGTACGAGCTAATTACGTAGTAATTTTAATAGTGGTTGTACTAATTTCAAAAATATATATTCTGCTATTGAATTTCATGAAAATAGTATAAAGATCACTCATTAGCTGTCGAAGCATATTTATTGCCAATAAACCAATAAACCAAAATAACCTACAATTTGTTGTAATTATGGATATGATGAATATCAGAAAAATACAAGTTATGGAAAGAGTCCATATTATCAAACAAGTGTTTGAAATAATTAAATTAAAAAACCTTTGTTTAATAGTCATAGCTAGGGCCCGGATTTATATGCAACAAAAATCTATAAAATATGCAGTTGCATATCATAAATATGCAAAAAATATGCAAAATAATTTTTTTTTACAAATTAACAAATTATAAGGTTTTGAGTAAAAAATTTACACAACCTAAATATATTATGTATAAAAATTTTAAAAACCACATACATGTACATACAATGTAAACACTTACATTGTGTAAGTATAAAAGTATTATAAATTAATTAGGTAAAGTA
>VUJU01006020.1:0-11697 GCA_009835225.1 Aphis craccivora
TCACGCGCGTACACGATATAATAATGAATGCGGCGAAAGGCAATTCGCGTCCGGCACAATAAAAATATAAATTAGGTGGCGATTCGCGCCCACGCAATAAAATATATAAAATAGGTGGCGATTCGCGCCACGACAAAATATATGGTCCGCGTTCACAAATGCGTTACAACGACAAAAGGGTACGATCGAGACTGGTTGAATTACGGCGGCCGTGTTAAATAATAATCGCCAGCCGATCCGGCGGCGTGCGATAGCGCTTTAATCTGCATAATATTATACAAGTTATATAACATACACGACAATAATAATTAAACAAAAATAAAATATTAAACAATGATGTGTGTGTGTGTGTGTGACCAGCTATTTCATTTACGTAATAACATATAAAGGTATATAGGTATCTGGTATATATATATTATTATTCTTACGGATATTATCTTATATAATATTATATTAAATGCCTTATGGGCTCAGACAAACATCATACCTAAATCAAATTTACAAACACCCTCGAGCATATCGTGCATGATATCAACGCTAAAATTAGTTGTTATGTTAAATGAATTAATTTTATTCCATACACACAATTCTTTAATCCCATTTAGTGACACATCATCAACCATAAAATCTGCTTTATAATTATCAGAATTTCTTATAATATTATCATTTTGGGTGATCTGAACTTGACACTGAGATCTTGTTGATTTGCAAAAACGATATCGGTATGTTGCAACAAAGCTTTCAGTGAGTCCCAAATTGAATGCATACCCAAATTGTCACCAATTATAAGCCCAACCATAAAAAAGATTGTATGTTCCTTATTAATAGCTGTTACACTAATTCCTACAGTTTCTAAATAGTTCAGTTCATCTATTAAATTCTTAAATACAGCCAAATTCCCAAATGATTTTTTAGTATCTGTTTTAAATAATGATGTTAAAATTATATTATCTAAAGTGGATGATAATTCTGAGAGTAAACAAGCTAATAACACATAAACAGCTCCTAATTTCTGAACACCTGCATGAGAACCCAGAGGATTATTCACCTCAAAATCATCATTTTAATTTTTTTTATTTTTTTTTAAATAATTTAACGGACCTAAGTCCTTTATAATAATACATTAAGTGAACGTTAAAAGAAACAAAAATATACAAAATAATTATTGACAATTAATTAAATTGAGAAAAAAGTACATAGGATTATAGTATACAAAGTTTACATATAGGTAATTATACAATTTTTTAAAATTAATTTAGCTTATAATTCTCTATTTCTTAAAAATAACAAAGCATTGTACTTAAAATTAACACGAGTAGTTGAAAAAAAATCTATTGAATCTAATGTGGAGATGTTATTAGCAATAATTAACGCACGTGAGAAAAATGAATCAGCACCAGATTTGTTTTTATGATAGGGAATAATAAATAATTCTTTACTTTTAGAGAAATATGATGGTACACGAATGCCTAATTGTTCCAATAAATAACGACAATCAATATTTCCATTTAATAAGTCATATATAAATAATACATCTGCTAATTGTCTTCTAACGGAAAGAGTATCTAGACCAATTGAAATCTGGGCTGTATCAAATGATTCTCTGGATATAGGAATATTATTAATACATGCATCTCTTTTCAGAAATTTATATTGAACAATATCAAGTTCATTAAAATAGGTCGATAAATTTTGAGACCAAATTAAAGAGCTGAATTCCAAGGAAGAACGTACAAGAGAACAATATAAATTTTTTAGGCAAAATACATTTTTAAATTCTTGTGTATTTCTATTTATGAAACCAAGCATCTTGTATGATTTATTAAATACTGTTTTGTGATTAAATTTAAATGATAAATCATGTTCAAAATGAATACCCAGATCTTTTATAACAAGAACTCTACAATATACACAATATACACAATATCAACACAATATTGTTGATTTTATAATTAAAAATAATTGGATTTTTGGAGCGAGTGAAGGAAATAATCTGACATTTAGTAACATTTAGTGGTAGGTGATTAGTTTTGCACCAGAAAGTAAAGTAAAGTAAAGTAAAAAGTAAAGTTCATCTGTAAAAGTTCAGAATCTGTAATAGAATCAATTGGACAATATAGTTTAGCATCGTCAGCGTAAAGCAAGATTTTTATGGGATTATTAAATAATTGAGGTAGATCATTAATGAAAATTAAAAACAATAAAGGACCTAAATGTGAACCTTTAGGGACACCAGAGGTTACAGAAAACTCATGTGAGGTATGAAAAGATAATTTTACTATTTGATACCGGTCAGAGAGATAAGATGATAATCATGAAAGAAACGTTCCACTGAAACCAAATTAATTTAATTTTTGTAAAAAAAATAACATGATTTACTTTGTCGAATGCTTTCTGGAAGTCTGTATATATTGCATCAATCTGCTGGTACTTTTCAAATGATTGAAGAATCTGAGTTTGGTAACTCAACAGATTAGTAAGAATAGAATGTTTTGGTCTAAAACCATGTTGGAAAGGACTTATGTAATTAGATATTATTGTAACAAGCTTCTTTGTAATTAGAGCTTCGAAAATTTTAGGTATAACTGATAATTTTGATATTGGTCTATAATTGCGATTATTTTTATCGCCTGATTTAAAATTTGGTGTAATGAAAGACTTTTTCCAACAATCGGGAAAGACTCCACTAGAAAGGGATAAATTAAATAAATAGTGTAGTGGTTTAGTCAAAGGAATCATGCATGATTTTAAAAATGAGGGAGGGATCTCATCCGGCCCCACGCCCGATTTATTGTTAAGAGTATTCAGGATATCTTCAGTTTCACATTCTGATATGTGCCAAGTATTTAGATTCAAATTTATATTATTTAGAATTGGATAATCGTTTAAATTTATGTTAGGATTATCAACATGATAAACCGAGGAAAAATAATTTTCAAATAGTTTCGTAGTATCCGAAATATTATCTGATGTAACATTATCTAGAAAGACAGTTGTAGAAATATTAGATTTGTTTGATTTTAATGACTGAATATATTTCCAAAATGATTTCATGTTCTTATTTATGTTGTTTTCAATTTTAACAATATAATTCGAATAGGCTGATTGTGACAGATTTTTAAATTTTCTACTGAGTTCGGAAAAAATAGGATAATCGTTTTGAGAGTTTGTTAATTTATATTTTTTATGTGCTATCTTTTTTAAATTTATACAATTTCTTAGAATATATAATATAATATATATTATTATTATATAATATATTTATATAATATAAAAATAGTGGCAATATAGTCCTGTTTGGAAAATGTTTCACTTTATTTTCTTCGAAGGTTATTGAAGAAAACAGGCAAACGAATAAATACCAGCGTAGCATGGACGACAAATTACAAACGGCAAAAGCCAGAAATGGACGTTCCAACAGCGAACTTCCAGGTTCAGTTTGTACTTTGTAGGTTATATTTTATAAACGATGAAAAATGATCAAATAAAATTTACCATAGACATAGAAGTGACGGTTATTATAGTACGCGACGTGAAATCGACCTGTGACCCCCGCGACCCGCGTTCCATAGCCTAACAATAACACACAATGTATAAATAGAATATTTACAGGATTTCCAGCTACAAATTATAATAGAATCAACTATAAATTATAGTAGATCCATCTCACTTCGATTAAACAGCATTATAACTAATTTAATAGATAATACAACTATATATTATAGCACAGTTTATTTTAATTTTTCAACTATTATCGTTTAGTTGAATTTAATAATTTTTTTTGATTATGTTAACTCTAAACTGGTTAATTCAACTAACTTCTTTCCAACTACAGGTTTATAGTTATTTTTTTTTCCGTGCAAGAAAAAAAAATGTGCCTATGCATTCTTATGATTTTTCGCTATAAGAATAACTTATGAGGAACTTTGTATTAAATTTTCAAGTGTTTTGATAGGGCCAAAAAATTTTTATCGACATTTCAAAATCTATCGATGTATATCTATCGATATGTCGTCTATAAATAGCTCAAAAAAAGTCATAATATTTTGAAAATTAAATCATGTAAAGAAAACGCCAAACTAAATAACGGGTAAAATTTTCAAGTATCTACGACTTATACTTTTTGAATAATACCAAATATTTAAAATCGTTTGAGAATAAATCGTTATCGTTACGAAATTTCGTAAAAATTTAAAATTAAAACGCACTTAAAATTTTTCTTATAATGATGCTTCGAGTTTTCTTTATAGCTACTTAATGGAAAACTTAGTGTTGTCCTTAGTTATAAACACAAACAAATTTATGATTTTTCAACTTCAAAATTACTTGCAAATTTTCGCGTTTTCGACAAATTTCGTAAAAATTTGAACTATGAACGCTTATAAAAAAAAAGTTGTGACTAACGATTTTTAATTTTTTTTAGCTACAATAAGAACAACTCATAATGAACCTAGTATTAAATTTTCAAAATTTTTTTATCGACGCTTCAAAAAAAATTTCTCATAAAAATCGAAAATTTCAGTGGTCTATAAATAACTCAAAAAAATTCAAAAATTTTTGTAAAATTTAATTTAAAATTTAAATTTTTTAATTTAATTTATATCTTACCAATTACCTATCTACTGTAATATAAATATGCAAATTATTAATTTTACATATAGCTAAGTAAATAATTATTATTTCATTATATACATAAAACGGGCGAAAGACGATAAGATGTATTAAAAATGTCTGATGAATGTAGACTGTATAGCAATCAAAATCAAATACCATTATAATAATATAATACATTGTTCATTAAAATATAAATTGAACACTTATTTAATGTAATATGTATTTAATTATTCAGGTATTTGGTAACTGAAACTAATTTTTCTAATTTTTCTTTTGATTTTCTAATGGGCGTGTCAACCATTGGAAAAATTATACGAGAGATTATACATGATTATACATGTAAAGTATTGTGGGAAATTTTTCAGCCCAAAGAAATGGTAGTGCCGACAACGCAAGATTGGTTAGATATATCAGAGGCGTTTTTTAGTAAAACTCAATTTCCGAACTGTGTAGGAACCGTAGACAGGAAACACATTCGGCTAGAATGCCCCCCTAGTAATGGTACTTTGTATTACAATTACTAACATTTTTTCTCCATAATACTCATGGCCATCTGTGATGCGAACTATTGCTTCACAATTATTGATGTTGGGTCATATGGGAAGGAAAGTGATTGTAATATTTTTAAAAAATCGTCATTTGGGAAAAAATTATATGCTAATAAAATTAATTTTCCCGAACCTCGATGTTTACCAAAAGATGATAGTGCCCAGTTAGCACCATATATTATTTAGGTATCCATTTTTTATGCTCAATACATTCTAGATATCCAGATGTATGTATGAATATCCAGTGAATATTAGAATGGAATCAATCTGTATGATATATTCATTAAATATTCTTAAAATATTATAAAATGACCTCATTAGTAGTTTAGATATTAATGAATAGTATATGTAGGTATAATCATACATATATTCTATACATATCTATAGTTTATGTTCATGTACATTTAAACGTAATAATCATGGAATTATAGAAGAATATATTTATGGATATAAATGTCAATTCCTCTCACCCGCCAACCAAGCTGTGAATCAGTCCTTTATATCTTTATATAGTCCTAGGTTCGTGCTAATAATAGTATTTTTTTTAATAATAATTGATAACTGCGTGTTTTAACCATAGAGTAATAGTTTTGACGGTTGTACGCTTAACAAATGTGTGTTTACTGTTTATGATATAAACTTAATTTTATTCCTATTATAGGTTATATCCAAGAAGTACTATATAATACACATTATTTATACGTAATTTAATAATCATTACGCTTTTTCTACTTGCGCGGATAAAATAGTAAAATGTTTTGTTATTTGTTTAATTGTTTTATAAGTTTTGTTCTTCAATTCTTCATTCTCAAACCTGATCGTCGTGTGATACATATGTAATACAGCTCGCTGTGTCCACGTTTTTTGAATTTCAACTTTTCTAGTAAGTATTTTTAACTTTTAAGCATCTATTTTCTTTATTTTACACTAATGTGGGCAGTGCCGGATTATTAAGTGTTTCACGGGCCTTAAGCAAATAAATCAGACGGGCTTAATTGGCTAGCAAAAAAAGGTAATAACTACAAATTAAAAAAAAAATAATAATAATTTTTTTAAATTTTATTTATGAATATAAATAATAATCGTGTCGAACACATTTTTAAATTATAGTTGAATGCTAAAATATATGTATATATTATATATTGGATTTCGTTAAAATTTGAATTTTAAATAAAAATATTTTAATTGGCCAACGTTCAAGTTCTTTTAAAATTATTGTAAGCAACACTTATCGAAAAATCTTGTAATTCATTTTCAATTCTTGCTAAAACTTTTTATGAATTATAACTTCAAAATATTATTATATTTTATATTTTTAATTTTATATATTTGAACTTCAAATACTAATAAAAAAAAATTGCACCTACCAATATATTCTTATAATTTTTAGTCACTATAAGACTAAATTTTGAGGAACTTTGTATTCAATTTACAAATATTTTGCCTCAGCTAAAAAAAATGTTATTGAAGTTTATATATAAAAAAAAAACTAAACAAAAACGAATATTTCAAAGTTTTTTTAGTGTTGAATTTTTTGTTTAACCTTCGATAGATAAAAATGAAACACGTCATTGTAAAATCAATACATTTATCACTTCATTCTTAAATATTACTGCCCGAATTATTTTCAGTGCCTTAAGCAGTGCTTAATTTGTTTGTAGATTAACCCGGCACTGAATGTGGGTACTCAATCTTTATTCTTTAGTTTTTAATGTTTTGTCTGACAATGTATTTCATTGTTTTTCAATTTGAAAATATGATAAGTTAATAAAACTAATATTTTTTTTTTTTTTAATGTAGATATAATTTGCTAATATATACTATTATACTATGTAATTTTGATCTATTTTATGAATAAAATATTTAATACAATTATAATTTTTTAACGCTTGTATAAACCTCAAAATGTCTAAAAGGTATTCCAGACAGCATTATAATCGGTTAACAAGAAATCGTTTGAGTATTATTAATAGCTTACATGAAAATGTAGTTATTGAATCAGAGCCAACTTCTTCAATACAAATTACATCTATCTTGAGTACTTCTTCTAAAAATGAGTCCCAAAAAGAGATAATAGTTGATAATTTATCTTTTTCAAATAACTCTATAAATCAAAATCAAGAAGAATGTGAATTAAATTCTCTTGAATATTATGAAAAAACTAATAATAATATAGAACATATTGAGGACAATAGTGAATCTAGTTTTGGTTGTAATACTATAGTAGCTGGTGATAAATCAGATGATGAAGACAATCAATATGAAACGATTTTGAATGTTAATTCAGTTGAAGTAATGTCTTATGATCTTCATAGTTGGGCAGTTAAACATAGAATACCTCATATAGCATTAAAAGATCTGCTATCAATATTGAGGAAAAGTGATGATTTTTTAATGTTGCCTAAAGACCCTAGAACATTTCTACAGACTCCTAGGAATACAATAATTCATGATGTTAATCCTGGTCATTATTGTCACATTGGAATTGTAAATGGTTTAAATAATTTATTTAAAAACAGAGTAGATACAATTCCTAAAATAATAAAATTAGCAATTAATATAGATGGACTTCCATTAAATAAATCATCAGGAAGTCAGCTTTATCCAATCCTAGCCATGGTAAAAAACTGTAATGAAAATAGTATATTTCCAATCGGAATATATCGTGGTTATGAAAAACCTTCAGATTTTAATGAACTATTGCATAAATTTGTTTACGAAGCAGCTGACATTTCTGGGAAGTCCATTATAGTTTGTGGTAAAGAAGTAATTTTTGAAATAGAAATGTTACTTTTTGATGCAGTTGCCAAATCCAGTGTTTTTTTATTTTAAAGGTCACGCTGGTTATTCTTCATGTTCAAAATTTACACAAGAAGGTATTTATTTTAATAGAAGAGTATGTTTTCCTGATATAAATTTTACAAAAAGGACTCATGATGATTTTATTGCACAAACTCAAGAGGATCATCATATTGGTCGAACTATCTTAGAAAAAATTCCAAAGCTAAATTTGGTTGATAAAATACCACTCGATTATATGCATCCAATACTGTTAGGAGTTGTAAGTAAAACGTTTATTAGTAGGAACTTAGATTTTTGGATCTCCTCCTCATAAGTTATCAAGTCATCAAGTGAACCTTATGTCTACAAAACTTATTTCTTTAAGAATGTATATACCATGTGAATTTTCTAGAAAGCCTAGGTCATTAAAAGAAGTAAAACAATTTAAAGCTACTGAATATAGACAGTTTTTACTATACACAGGACCAATAGTTTTAAAAGGAATTCTAGATTCAACAAAATATGATCATTTTGTTACATTACAAACTGCTATAACTATTTTGTTATGTCCAGCTTTAAATTCTCTAATAAATTTCAGCGAAAAACTTTTGAAACATTTTGTGTTGAGTTGTAAAATTATTTATGGAACTGAATTTTTAGTGCACAATGTTCATAATTTAGTACATTTATGTGTTGATGCTAGAAGGTTTGGAACATTGGACTCTTTTAGTAATTTTGGATTTGAAAACTATTTACAAAAACTAAAAAAACTTGTTAGAAAACCTAATAATATTTTATCACAAATAATGCGACGTCTATCTAAAATATGTAATGCAGACAAATCACCAGTTAACAATAAAAATAATGAATCTAGCTATACATTTGGGAAAGAACATAATAATGGTATCTTAATAGATGATTGTATATCACTCCAATATCAAGAAATTCATTTTACTAACTGTAAACTTGATTTAACTAAAAGAAATTGTTGTTGCAAACTAAAATGTGGCGCAATTGTTGAAATATTTAACTTTGCATATAGTCCTCTATCAAAACAAACCATGGTTATTGGAAAACAATATTTAACAATTGAAAATTTCTTTAATAAGCCATGTGATTCTTCTGTAATTAATGTTTATATTGTCAGACACTTGAGTACACATTTTAGGACTTGGCCAGCTAATCATATTTGTAACAAACTAATAAGGTTACCTTATGAATCAAACTGGGTGGTATTTCCTTTATTACACACACTATGAATTTAAATGCTTAAGTATACAAATTAAAAACATTAATTCCAATATATATATATATTGTATTGGAAATACCATAGTTCTATAAAATATGTATAATTTATTCTGTATATATTGCATTTATTTTTTATTATTTTACACATGCTTAAACCATAAATATTAATTGGTTAAAATATTATATTATAAGATATAAATTGTAAATACTTAATATAATTTTAATACTAATGTGTTTAAGTAAACCTTACATAGAACAGTAAGAATAATATATTACAATATTATGTTTATTCTATGATTCTAAATACTATTATAAACTTTCTCTTGCAAATAAAAATGGGTGAGCCAAATAACATAGGTTGGTATGTTGTAAAATTTCTTGAAGAAGATACAATCGAAGCTGTTACAAGTAATTGGTTGAACAATTTTGAAAATTGTGTATGGCTTTTACATACAAAAAAAAATAAAATAAAATGGCTGCTGCAATTAAACAAAAAGAAAATCCAAAAGATGATTGGACGAGTTATCAAATATCATTGATGTCAAAAAAAAAAAAAAAAAATAATGAATTTTCAACAAACAATGCGATTAGCTCATAAAGCCACAATTGATTCCGAATTATCTACTATGGAAGACGAGCCCTAAAGAATATCAATGTAAATAAAATCTAGAATTTCCAAGCCTAACCCAAAGTATTTATTATCTAATAGTGATGAAGACATTCCTAAAATAAAAATTAATCAAACTAAAACACGGATAAGAATTCCAGACTTCCCTCAGTTACCAGGTCAGTATTTTATTATTTTTTTGATTTCCCTATTATTATTTTTTGTTTTATTACTCCAATATTTTACATTTAGAATCAAATTCTACTGAGTTACTTCATTTTCATAACAATACTTCTAAGAATATTGTTGAACAGAAATCATGTTCAATAGTAAAGAAACGTTTATCTTATGAAGTCGATGAGGATATTATACCTAATACTAATAAAAAGAAAATAATAATTGATTTCCCAGAAATGAATTCAAGTTTGGTATTCTTGATAAAACATTTAATATGATTTTTTAAATAAAATGTATAATGATATTTGTTTTTATAGATGTAATTAGTCAACGTTCTAATTCTAAGTTCTCAAACACTATGATAAAAGAACAGGACAAAAACATAAATGACTCGATGACATTATTTGATTCTGAAGATTTATTTTCTGATATTTTGGATTCAAGTGTAGCCGTTGAAACAAGTAATTTTGTCTGAAATGAAAATAATCATTAGTAAAAATAACTGATTATTAATATTAATTTATATTTGTGTGGTAGATGATAATCTTATTTCTAATGAAAATTCTCCATTATTGGCCAATGATTTTCAAATTAATGTTATGAATAGAATTAATGAAAGGTTCAGTTAAGTTCAAGAAAACATCACTAAAGATAATCAAATTTTCATTGTGTGAATTATTCCACTAAAAATTTTAAATACCATAATGTAGTGATGATAATATATGTTACATTAAACACTCATTTCTTTTTTCCTTTACATTACAATCAACCCTAATTTGTTTATAAAAATACATATAAAATGACTTGACTAAATTATTATTATAATAATATAATATTTATAATCTAATATTATGTTATTTTGTTCTATTCTATTCTATTTCATTATGTCATTAAGTTCAGATACCTATGTAATATATTATTAAGAACGAATACTGTATACTCAGATAACCCCTGGCCTCCACACGAGTTCTCTCAGTGAGGCCCAGTAATATTTTTGATTTAAATAAAAATAAAAATGTTGATACATTGTAATAATAAAGTGTGGTATATGTTATATATTAAGTTATGTCTAAAGTGATAAATACAAATTATGTTATTAATAATTTAAATGTTTTACTTTAGAAATAAGAACTTATCATAATGAAATTTCAAGGATACTTATTTCAATAAATTTACGTTACAATGAAATGAACAATTGCTTATTTAACATCCAGAATTTAATGTCGAGCATAATTACAGGATCACAAAAAGAAACATTAGAAGATAATAATAATATGTATAACTCTTTTCCCATATCAACTATAGCAGATTTCAATGAAATAAACCAAAAACTTGACTCTATCAAAGTGTAACGTGGTCGGGGATGACCCGTTAAATATGTGATATTCAGGGAAGAAGTTGGTTTCCTTTGAATATAAATTAACCGTAGCTAGGGAGCAGATGGTACTCAGGGTACAAATAAATGTGGATTGATCCAAATACTTATAAATATATCAAGTTTATTCTTACCTAAATAAAACGTTTACAAGTCGTAGGGCTGACTTGGAGTTCGTGTTCGCTGGTTAGGTTAGGTTAACCTAACCTTGCCCCAATTCAATTAATGGTATTTCGATGATTTCTTTTTATTATTTTAATTTCAGTGTTATGTTATTTCCACGTCCTTTCCCGGGATTGTCGATCGGTGTGGTGAACATATGCGCGGTACCTTGCAATTTTTCCACG
>VUJU01006021.1:0-11691 GCA_009835225.1 Aphis craccivora
AATTCTTTGATGCTCGGTACAAACAACATAAGTCAAAAATGTCTAGTTTTCAGGAGAAGCAAATTAAAGTTTGCAACATTTTGTCAAATTGTGAGTGAATTAATTAGTTACTTTATATGGTTAGTTATGATACTTGTGTGACTAATTATATATCTGTATGGTATTAAATGCAATTTACTTAAAATTTAAGGGTTTTTTATGACTTAAGACAATAATATCTAACTACTACCTTGACTTAATACTTTAAGACCACACTATGACCAATTTTTTTTATTACTAATACATTTTATTGGTATAAATACTTACTAAAATATTGCAATGGTACCCGCCCACATTATTAAAAAAATAAAAATACACACACATAAATTAATTATAAAAACCATCACTGTATATTATATTTCAAAAAAAAAAATGCTTTTACCTTTAGCAAAAATATGTCAACAAATTATAATAAAATTAACAAAATATTTTCATTTAAACAAAATAAAATTAATTAATGCTCCAACTAATAGGAATAATGACTGTATTATTATGTATAATAAGAAAAACAACAAAGTTATTAAATAAAAATTACCAAACTAATTTATAATAATATAACATGAAACCATTAATTTTAATAAAACAAAATAAAAAATTATCTGTCTTAAATTTACATTTATTAATGATTTATCATCAATAGGTATCTTAATATTTAATTTATTTATTAACCATCATAACCAACTTCATCAAGATCTGGGTCATTATCTTGAGTCTCATTTGTTGTTTTCAAATCACTATAGAATTGATGAAATATTGGTGGAATCAGAGGTAACAGATCTAGTAAATCTTTCTTTTTTTCCTTTGATATTAGTATAGATCCATTGTATTTTTTTTTTACTTGTAATATGGTGCTACTATTTCCTCTGCGAAGAAAACTTAATGTTTTAAATGGTTCATTTTCCTCTAGAGTAGTTTTATAATTTAAAACACTTTTATGTGTTTTTGTATATTGCAACCAAGAAACTGGTTGCCATTTAAACTGTTCTTTATCTGTATTTAATTTGTGAACCATTAAAGGCCCTTTAAGTAATTAGAAAAATCAAAAAAATCAGTTTGACACATTTCTACCACTTGAAACTTGTTTGCTTTTCCTGTTCCTCTAACAAGTTGATACCAGTCGTGGGGGTGGTAAATAGGAGTACTTGTTTTTTTTTTTGATTTTTCTATCATTGAGTGATCTATATCACATTCCATATGTGTATGGCCAGCAACTAAAAATTTGTGGTTAATAATTTTTAAGTTGGGCAGTTCTTGAATAGCTTTGATAAACATTGCTGATACATGTGTGTTTTTATTTTGACCACCACATGTATCAGAATAAAATGTAATTTCGGATTCATTTGGTTGAATATTGTGTTTTAAATGATAATAAAGGCAAGAAGCAATCTCATTTGCTCCTCTTCCTGCTATTCCTTCATGCCACATATAATTATATGATTTTCCAGTACAATTATCATGTATAGTTAAATTGAACGTCCACAACTGCCTTTTATAAAATACAACCGAGGATTGTAAAAAAGGAGTAGGGAGACATTGTTGTAAATCAAATGAATAACATTTTTTGGTAGAATCATTGTTTGCAATTACTTTATCATTAGCTTTAGTTGAGTATGCCAGATCAGCAGCAGCCTGATGTAAATTGAGACAATTTTTGAAGCCAATAAATTTTCTTCATCATTTATTTCTTCTGCAACTTTTATTTGCATCTGTAGTACATCACATTTATGACAAGTATCAACACTTGGTTTTTTAAAAGCAAGTTTTAATTTGTGAAATTCTCTTTCATAAATTACTCTTGATACAGGTCCATCAATAGTTTGCTTATAAAATTCATACATTTTTTGTAAAGTTAAATTACTAGGTAAATATTTCTTATCATTTAATTTCCTTGTATAATGACTTTCATAGGATGGGAATGAATTTATATGTTCAATAACTTTAGTTAGTCTATCATCTGAAATCTTGTTTTTTGGTGATTTTTTACCCCTTTTATCCAGATTTACAATTCCAGAAATATTAAGACCTTTATTTTTAGTAACAGACCTAATGAAACCATCTTTTTCGTCCAATGTCTTTAAGAAGCAATCTTTACAAACTGAAAGGCGTTGACCGTTGATTTCAAAAAAATAATTTAATGTTAAAGTTCTATTTTTATTACTATCAAACTTTCTGGTACGAGAACATTTTTTTTCTGAAGAGTTAATTAAGCCAGATAAAAAAGACAGTCTTCTATCATGTGTACCCAAACTCCAATACTCACTAAAAATTTTATTTCTTACATTGTCTGTTAAAAATGTATGGCACATTTTTCTGCATTTTTTCAGTGGTTGAATTTGTCTTCCATCTATAAACTTACCACTAGAACTAACAAATGGTAATCCTTTATGTAAATTTAATTTTCTTTCTTTTCTAACAGATCTAGACCATTTTGTTTTTTTCTTTTGATGCTCAAGCTCAACTTCTATGTCCACATCTAATAAACAAATTTAAAAAAATAAATTTATAATTTATTATAAAATGTACCATAACAATTAATACTTCTTACTTTCTGATCCAGATCTTAAAGATTGATTCTCATTTTCCTCATCAGATACTAAAAACTCCCTGCATTCATCACCTGTACCTGGTTCATTAATCTCATGTGACTCATTTGAAACTTCAACATCATTTTCTTGAATTATTGTTTGCAATTCAGATTCTACTATAATTATTTAAAAATAAAGGATTACTTTATATTTTATGTTCAACTTGTTAGATACCTATTTTGAAAACTGTCTCACTTTGATTGGAATCATCTAATTTGTTTATATTGTTATCAATATTATAATATTCAATCTCAATGCCTTCAAAATTATTTTCTAGCAATATTTGAAATTCAGGTTCTAGGTTTTCATACAATTCTAAATTGCTGACATTTTCCACTGAAGGAAGAGGTGGTACTTTGTTACCACTATTGTTATAAGTAACCAATGGCAAATCTTTACTTGAAAAAATGTCTTTATTTATTTCGGTTGAGTTAGTTGAGTCTATTTTAATATAAATACAATAGTTATTATTTCTATAGGTAAGCCTATATAATTATTGGTATCATTTCAGTATTCTGTACAATACATTTATTATTCATAATATAATAATAATTTGAAAATAATAACTAAAATATTTTACTTACTAGAAGCAGTTGAATAATAATTGTGTATATTTTCAAATGTACTTTTTGGTTCAGAAAATCCAGTTTGATAACCTATTTAAGTATTTAACAATGAGCTTTTATTAATTAGGTACTTTAACAATTGAATATAATTAACTATTTAGTAATAATAAATAATTATGTTTTTTTTTATTAAATGTATGAATCATATTAATGTACGTACTTGCAGATTCGGAAATAGGTTTTTTTTCATTGTGATTTGCCACTAAGTTCAATAGTTTTTTGGCTCTACTCGTCATTTTTGTTTAAAACACAAGGAAAATAAAATACAAGGTGAAAACAGTAAAACTTTGGTTGGAGGTACAAATTAAAAATTGTGTACTAATACACCGTGTGGTGGTTTTGATAGTATTATTTTTCTAGTGAGGCAACTTTTGTATTACTCCCCCACTCCCCCTTCTATCATAACAAAAATAAAATTACGCTAATATTGAAATCGGTTTCATTATTATTATTTTTTTTAATAGACTCTGTGACAATAATAATGGTTTATGATTATCTATGTGTTGTTGAACATATCGCAATCATAGTCGCGGGCTGACCATAATAGCTACCACATCTATTTTTAAAACTCAGAGGCGACGTTAAACGGTGCCTCTCTGACGTCATTGGGATATTGCCGCCGCGTGCCGGCTGAAATAAGAGGATTTTTATTTTGTTTACATAATAACATATTATTTCGTACATTTCTTATCGGTTTTCAATATTATCGATTAAATAAGTTAATATAATGATAGATAGTTGTACAATAATAATATTATTATATTGTTTTCACTCAGTACGAATATCTTAAGTCGTATTAAATAAAGATATTAAAAACATATGTTGACTTATGCATATTGTATCACTGAAAATATGTATATTATTAAGTGGCCTTAAAATCGTAACTTGACTTAAGTGATTTTTACTTTTTCAAGCCTTTATATTTAAAAATAGTATTTTCATAAGTAGACATGAGATAGTTGTACCAAACGATAATTCAGCTACTCGAAAATACTACTACAATATCACGCAATTTAAGAAATAACCGTTATCAATACGACTTATGAGTATTGTACCAAAAAAAATCTACTTTTTTTTCTGAATTTTTCAATGTATTAAGTCAAAAATTGTCATTTTTGACTTATGTTGTTTGTACCGAACATCAAAGAATTAATGTGGAACTGTATTTATAATTTTTTAACTTTTGACCTAGCAACCAGCAGGGGTAGTTGGCACCCCAAACTAAGTTTTGCTCTGTCGTCGTAAAAAATGTGTTGCAAATTCGATCATTTGATTATAAGAAAATAATTAGACTATAATCAAATTTAAAATAAAATATCAATCACACAATTGTTGCGTGCCAATATCAGAATTGAATCCAAGTGTGATTTAAAATGAATGGTTACAACCTAATAATGAATAATGTCTTTATTACGTATAAACAAAGTACATGTAACTAATAAAATAAGTTGCTGAGTGTCATGAAAGTGCTCTGGTGTTGGTAGTTTTGGTACATCTGCTGTTGCTGGTCTCCGGGCTCGCTTATATACTGTGGTTCCTCTCTTGTTTGCATCGAATCGTAGCCTGTTGGATGAAACCAGGTGTCCTTGTAGTTGCTGTTGTTGCAAATTCGGACCCGTATTTGTTATTGTGCAAAAATACTATTTAATGTTTATAATACGAATATGCACTTTCCAAGATTAGGTAACCTTACTCGGAAATGTATCATTACTGCAATATAATTATCGGTACTCTCGACTATCCCAACACATGTCATGGCTATATAGTAGACACGGACTTATGTATAAATTTAGCAAAGCTATACCTTGTAAAAACCTTGTAACTCTCCTAGATAATATGCTAACTAATCGTCGCTACCAGGTTTTTATGGGCTGCAAAGGTAGCAAATGGCGCACAGCAAACAATGATCTCCCGCAAGCTTCAGTACTTGCACCAACCCTATTCAACCTTTATCTGCATGATATACCAAAAACCAAAGGACTTGTGTTCCAATATGCTGACGACATCGCTATCGTACACCAGAGCAGGGAATTAAAATACGGGAGCAACACATTAAACGACGATCTTGCTACACTAGGCGATTATTTCTATAAATGGCGACTAAAACCCAACCCCACGAAAACGGAGGTGTGTGCATTCCATTTAAATAATAAACAAGCTTATGAAGAACTAGAGGTGGTTTTCAATGGTGTACAAGTCCAACACAGCTTCAAACCCAAGTACCTAGGAATTACTCTCGACCGCTCACTTACCTTTAAAGAACACATTGAGAAAACAACGAAGAAGCTACACTCGCACATCAACATAATACAGAAACTTGCCGGCACGGGCTGGGGAGCAGATGGCAGGACTCTAAGAACAGCTACGTTGGTCCTAGTTTACAGTACCGCAGAATACGGTGCTCAAGTCTGGTGTAACAGTACACACACGAAAAAAATAGACACACAACTCAACAGCGCAATGAGAATAGTTAGTGGAACAGTAAAAAGCACACCGACACAATGGTTACCAGTCTTAACTAATATTATGTCACCAACATTACGCAGAAAGGAGGCACTGCTTAGAACAACAACCAAAGCTGATAAGACGAAAAAGTCCCTGTTATACCAAATGCTGATAAATACACCTAACCTCGGGCTAAAATCAAGAAAACCCCCGTGGAGCACAGCTAAGGAGTTAGCACTATCAAACTTTGAGGGTACAAAAGAATGGTGCGAAAACTGGAAATCAACTGAGGTAAAAAATAGAGGTCTAGTGTCAGACCTTAATAAAAGTGTAGAAGGCATGGATTTATCACGAGATGTATGGTCCGTACTTAACAGAATTCGAACTGGTCACGGCCGGTGCGGCTCCATGATGTCCAAATGGGTCTTAAGGACAGCCCTACGTGTGATTGCTGTCACGATAACCAAACAATACATCATATAGTGGAAGATTGCCCGAAAAAGAGGTTCAATCGGGGCATCGAGGGAATTCATGCGGCAAATAATGAAGCATTAAATTGGATTTGAGAACTAGACATTGCCTTATGACTATGGATTTTATCTGTAAATAATGACCATGTGCCCCTACTATCATTACTTATTTATTTAACTATTTACATTTTATATTTATATTTTTTAACTGTAGTTATTTTATTTATTTTATTTTTTTATTTTATACTCATGTTTTGATTTATATTCGATATATATTGTGGCCTAACTGTGTTGATTTGTATACCAGCCATACGAAATAAATGCAACTCTCTTGACACGAGGCATACTAACTTAGCCTTAATATCTCGTAGCCCATAACACAATTACGGACTGACCAGATTATCTACATCATAAATGACTCAAAAATACATATAATACTAAATCATTGAAGAACTACACCCAAATTTGAATATTATACAAAATATTCACAACTTATAAAATAAATAAATGTACAATATATAACAAACCCATCTGACTTCAAATAGTAAGCACAGACACATAGTTAAAATATATAACAAATAATACTCACTTATATTCAACACTCGAAGAAAAAAACAACCATAACTGTTAAATACTAAGTTACCTAAAATTTACATTAGTGTGTAGTATATGTTAGGTTAACAGCTAGTGTTATCAGCTTCATAATGAGTTTGTGATTTATTATTGTAGATTATAAAAGGCCTTTGAGCTCAATTCTGTTTTGATTCACGTTTTTTGTTTTTCTTTTATAATGTCTTAAGACAACACTGTGTTATATTATTATGTCAGGGAATAGTCGTGAAAGTTGGCAACAAAATTTAGGTTAATGTTTTTAGTTCTTGCTTGGACTATGCGTGTGGACGTTCATCAATTGTTCAGTGATCTTTTCGACGTGGTTGTTGCCTTTAGTTTTTGAGATCCAGTTGCAGCTGCCTTTCCACGTGATTTTTTCATGTAGCATGAATGTTAATCTAAGCATTTTTGGTAACTATCGTTCGTTGTCAATCTAGTGCCTAAGATATTAATTGTTTTTCCCAGCAGGTTAATCACAAACTTCCATTAACCGGCTCAATGAACTGTCTTCCAGTGTGTCACTTGTGCTTCCCTTTTTGTTCAATGTTGGTGAATGGTGTCAGTGACTGCAGCAGAGTAGTCGCACATGCACGGGTTGTTTAAAACTTATTTGTCAGTCTTAATTTTTGTAATTACAATCCCGGCGTGGTCGCGTGGAATCAATTACCTGCAGCAGTCATGTTGTTGTGAGTATTGGCCGATAGGTCTTATGTTAATTACCTGTAACATATTGGTTGTGCCATTTAGGGCCAACATACTATTACATAATTCGATTATAAATTGTTATTGTATTCTATTATAAGTTATATAAATTGTTATTGTATCCTATTATAAGTTATATAAATTGTTATTGTATCCTATTATAAGTCATAAGTAGTTAGATATTGTATTCTATTACAAAATGTGTTGTACTGCGAGAGTCAACCATATTATTATAATTTGTATTTATTAAGAATTATGTGTTGTACTGTAAGAGTCAACCATATTATTACTCCATAAATTATTATTTATTTATATTTTATTGTAAACTATTGCAACTAATTGTATAAGCATCTAAATTATATACAGTCCACTACACATTTAAATTTGTTGTGTTTTATAGTAGGGTAAAGAAAATTATTATTCATACTTAATAACCTTTATATCTACAATAACTAATAACCAGACAAAGCAATACAATATTCACACCCCTTAATATAAACTAAATAGACATCATAAAAACAACAATGGCATCGAAGAAAATACAAAACATTAATATATGCATGTATACTACAGTGTATTTGTATATACTGTATACAATTAAGTAACAAGCACGCGCGTCACATAAGCCACCCGACCGCGCCAGATGACATGATGTAGTGGGAAGAACGCGCATAAAATAACAACGCCCACACAGCATCGGCGCTGTGTAAAATCTCACTGGTTGTGATAAACCTCACCGGCAGTGTAAAATCTCACCAGCAGTATATTATACTAGTTTCAAGTAAAAAAAACTCATTGCCAACCTCAACGATTCAAGGCACACGACGTAAATATCGAAGACACCAGGATAACAGGACCAAGATTCAATTCCATATAAAAATCCCATACATCTTTTTACGATAAATTTCTTAACGTTGCGTTGGTTCGCCATTTCTAAGAATAAACCTATATTTGTATTTATATATTGGAATTATGTATTATATTGCTATATTGGTATTGGCCTTATTATTTAAAAGCTTAAAACGATTGCATAATCATTTGCACTGCCTAACATCCAATAATATTCTCATATACTATCCTAAAATCCTATATCCAAATCTCGACATTTATTCAACTCTTTTCCAATTTATACTAAATATCTTACAACATGATACATATACCAATATAAATTATACTCGAGTCCAAATGGCTTAATATCTATAGTAAATCAGATCGTAATTAATAGTGTTCATCGACTCATGTTACTGAGACATCTATATATTCCAAAATAACACATTTGTCGACGAAAAAGGTAAGTGGAACTTCAATTCTTATATGCAAAACTAAATACATGGTTTCACGTCGATCTAACAACATATTGTAGCAGAATAAAGTAATGCGGATAGAGCATTCAATCACCATCATTTAATAACTAACCTCATCTAATTCAAATCACACTCAAATACATTCCCCATATTACCTATTCTTTTATTTTTCTCATCTACTTAATTAGAACTTCCAATTTACGCCCCCCTCTACCTTGCCTTCATTTTTGCTTATTTTATTCTACTACAAAATAATATATAAATTATTATTTTGATGAGTAAGGTATCCTTTACTTTTTGCTTGAACTAAAGCAGCCTCTTGACTTACTGATAACGTATTCAAATTTGTTATGCCTTCAATGCAAATTAAACATTTAGTTTCGTTAACTAAACGCTTTGCTATGTATTTCTTAAATATATTTTTAATTAGTGCAGTTAAGTTATTACCCTGCTAAAAAATAGACTACACAATCAAATACTGTTAAATTTGCATAATCATGGTCTAATAAAACATCATCCAAGCCCCAAAATTCATTTTCTATTATAACATCAATTTTTTTTTTAATTTCTCAAATTTTACTTCTCTCTGAGAAATAGTTTCTGGATCGTTAATAATATCTTTCAAATTTTTCATTGAAATTATTGGTGACATATCTAAAAGATGAATAACATCACATTTATCTTAAATTATTTATTATTTTACATTTATATAAAAATCAAATAAATGTTTAAACCTTCAAGTATACTGCAGTTTCCAGACTTTGGAGGATTGATTTTCGAGTATAAAGATAGCATTTGGTATAGCTGTACAAATGTAGACGTAGTAGGGTGATCATTTGGCCCTGATACTTGTCGGAGTATTCCAAAACCTTTCTATCAAAAATTAACAATTCATTATTAGCAATTGCAATTTGTATACATTATTAGTTTATATTTAATTTAATATTATATTGTGTACCTCCAAACTGTCTTGATTTAATTTAGCCGTTAAGACATAAGCAAAATTACATTCGTCCAAAAGATAGTTGACTTAATCTAAAGTTGACTTTAATGTTATTTTTAAACTATCACCTGTTACCTGCGTTAAAACATCTTGTGTGTCAATCAATTTATTTTCTAAATTATTTTCCCAATCATTAAATCATGTTATTGTTTGATTCAATACCTAGAATAATTAATATAGGGTAAAAAATAATACATTTATAAAAGTAAGCATGTTAATAAAAATAAATAGGTAATATAAATAAATAAAATTATACTTCCATTAGTTCAGTGTCAGTCACATCTGGCAGATGGTAGATATTAAGAAATTGTATTTTTGATAACGAAAAATGTTTAGGAATTATTTCAAACTATGTGATTGTTGATAAAATATTTTTATTTATTCTGTATTTACTGAAAAGAAGTGCATACACTCAGTATGAATATACAAATACATATGTTAATCTCTAAGATTCTAGTCATAATAATACAATATTAAATTACTAAAATCATATTACAAAACGTGTGATAGGTATGATATTATTTATTTTTATAAAACCATTAAGTTGGTAATGTTAGTACACACACATTCTGTATTTCAGTTTTATAAAAAATATCTAGATTGTATACAATAATTACAATTATTAATGTTTTTATTTAAAAAATTACCTTTTATTATTCCCAATAAAAATATAATACTATTTTCTGATGATGTTGCCATGAACTTTTCCGTCCAACCACCAGTTTCAGACAACTTAACATTCAAAAATGCTGTTAGGTAATACTTCTTTAAATTATTGATCTAAAGTAGCTAGTTTATATTATGAGGTGACGCATTCCTATAACATAAAACGATTTTTAACTACGATTTTGTTTGTCCTGTAAATGTTTAATTCGACAAAATATTTTTATGATATGAGCTACATCAATTCGTATATAGCAGTCGGACAATTTTGTGTGGTTTCCAAAAATAACTTCAGAACATATCTCAACATACTATTATTATAATGTTGAGTATTATTCTGTGACTCGGTATTATCGCCATGCGTCGTGCAGACAACGGCGACACTATTAACAGTCTACTTTTAATAAATTGTTTGATTTACTTTTTATTATAATATTATTATGTATATGTTGTACGGGTGTGAAATTAGGGGACCATAGCTAGGGGACTATCTTTCCGGACGCCTAGTGATAGGAAACCTTGTACGCCTGGTTGCAGTTTATTATTTTCAAGGCGCCATACGCTTAAATTACATTATAGCACAAGATAGCGCCATGTAATTCACCCAGTGAATACTGATTTTAGTATTATATAATGTACTGTGTATAATATTATAAGTACCTAGATGCATACGATCTTTCGGTACTGGCGGGCGCGCGGTTTTTAATTTTTTTGACAATGTTCCGGAAGGTGGCGAAGCGATTTGATATTATATTCGGAAAGCCAGGAAAATTCTCTACGTGCTAAATATGAATCTAGAGTGCACACGGGTCTCGGTTGTACAGCAATAGGCGACTGAACGTCCAGGGGACCGTAGTTCATAAGATGGCGGTGGCGGCGGCGGCCGTGGTGCAGGAGGCTCAAACCGAAACAGTAAGTATATTAAATACTTACAAATTTGTTTTTATAGTTGAGTTAATGTAATATTCAGGAGTTCAGGTGTATCGTGTATCTTAGGTTATAAATGTTACACATGCAGTACACTACCTTCACAATGACTATAAAACATATTGTGTATTCTTACATTTTTTTTTTATACTTAGGTATTCAATAATCATTATTTATTTTATTATAATAATACGACGTTTGTTTGCTTGGTAGTCTTGAATTTTTTAGAGTATGAATAAGTATTTTTTATTTAACAATAAATATAAATTTGAATTTGCTTCATAATATTGAACTATATAAATATTTTTGGTTTTT
>VUJU01006023.1:0-11683 GCA_009835225.1 Aphis craccivora
GTATTTTTGTATTTTAAATCTGGCCACCCTAGTATTAATATAATATAAAAATTGCTTCTGTAAATTATAATACTACTATTGTCTACACATAATAGTATTCAATGAAAGTTATTCGATAAATCCATTATTTACTACGCATGCTAATATATTATTATTAAACATCAAGTGATAATTTAATAATTTCGAAAATATTATCGAATCAAAACTATGAATTTAGTTATATAGCACTTTAGAACTGTATAATATTTATTCCTAGTATTAAATTTAACAATAAATAACTTAGTAACTACATATTAATATATTTTTATTAGTAAGACATTATACTTATAAAATATTTTGGTTTTACCTATATCCAGGTTTTAAGTTTTACTGTTACAGGTAATAATTTATACATACATATAGGTATTTAAATATTTATATTTAAAATATAAAAATACTTACATACCTACACTACTAATGACAATAGTCATTATTAAATGTTTTGATGATACAATGAATAGCAATCATTGTCATAAAACGTCTCAGGTTGTGTTTTATATACACATACATTGTTTCTCAATGGATAAACTTTAATATTATAATGTGAACATATCTAGGTTATATATTTAGTTAGCAAATTCAATTGAAAATTAATTATGAAAAAATTAATAGAAACTAATTACCTACCTACCCATCTAATTCTAGTAAAAATCTTATTGATAATTTCAAACTTTAATTGATTAAAAAAAACATTTTAAATATATATTTCTGATTTTATCACGAATTCACGATATTTTATAATAAAACGTTCTTAATTTCTTTACTAATTTATTAAACTTTCTTACTTTTTTAGTTTTTCACAGTCACATTTAAATTTTGGACGTAGCACTAGGTACTGTAGTACTGTAGCAGTAACAAACTAAAATTTCATATTCCTTTTCCTTATCAGTTATCACGGATGTGATAATAAATAAATAATAATCAACGAATACGGAATAATGTAATTTATGCGTTGTCATTATAATTGACCACTCAACGACTGAACCTATCTAGTCTATACCAGCTGTTGCCCGTTCCCAATCGACGAATCGACCCAATCCATCGGTCGTGTTCAATATAATATTATATTATATGCATATGAATATAAGTGACTATTATTATAGTGGGCCTCAAAGATTTTTTTACAATATTGGTGGTCCGCACATCTAAAAAGATTGGGAACCACTACTCTATACAGAATAATTTATAGATTTTAGTGTTTTTGTATTGTTTTTCAATATTTTATTATATGTTACGGAAATCAACACTCTTAAATCGTTATGTTAATTAATTATTAATGTCGTATGTAGATGGTAATTACTAATTTTTTAAAATAGGTAAAATACTGTGCAAAATACTTAAATACTGAATACTGATCGATTCTATAAAAAAATATAGTATGTTTAGTCTAGAGGCCAAATGAATGATAAATCTATTATTATTCCAATGGAAATTAGTTACATCATATTTCAATAGCGATACAGAATATGTCCCATATACAATAAATTCTCGATAGGTAATCAATGGTCAACTCCCAGATTTAAATATTTAAAATATTAATATTACAATATATTTATAAAAGAAAATATTTGGCAAAATGTCATATTAGTTACAACGAGCTCCTGTATATCAGATTCAACCCACTCCCCCTTGTAGAGACCCTAAGAATAGGTTATAACTTATAGGTGTCATCATGACAAAATAGATCTATTTTGTCATGGGTGTCATTGTGTCAAGATTATAGATCAGTTCACATTTTCACAATTATACTTCAATACCTATTGTCTAGACTAGAGAGATTAGGCATAAATAAAATAGAAAATATAATAACATTAAAGTAGGTATTATCATCAGACATTAGTTAACATACCAAGTTTATACTTACGGCAGAACGGCCAGAACGTCACTCCTCAGTCTTTACTCCTTACCCATTTACTAAAATACTAAATGCAAATGTGTAAAAGTAAAATCTAAATGAGATTGAAATGAAATAATTAGTTACTAGTTAGGTACCATGTAAAATCACTAAAATCCACCGAAATTAAACTAACATGAAAATATATTATTATTTTATTGAATGATAACGGCGGGAATTCCAAAAGTGAACTATTTCAGTCGTAGAAATTATCTATTATGAGTTATGAGTGATATGACTAAATTGTTTTATACCTATATAGTATATTATATTAATATTATAATTATAACTATTCAGTTTATTATACTCGGCTTAAATTAAAAAGATGTACATATAAGTTGTTAGTTGGTAAATTGTAGTCATTTAGTATTAAACATCGGTTCTTAGGAAAAAATTATTAACATTATGTTTACACATAGGTATAATGTATATTAAAATTTATTATACATTTTAATAATACTTCAAAAGTTATTTTGTAATACACGGATTAAATTTAATTATTAAAATTAGTTTGTAATTTGTATTAAAGTAGGTAACTTGGTAACATACTATTATTTATATCAGTGGTTACTGGTTCCCAACCTTTTTCATTCTACGCCCCCCTTGTAAATTTACTAAAAATCTCATTCCTCTCCTTAAATTACTAATTAGAGTTAAGGCGATTTTTTTTTTGTGATGAGTACAATCATACAAAATAATTATATATAATATAAATATACAATATAAAAAATAAGAAAAAATTATTGAATATAAAAACAAAAACATTAACATAAAATATTAAATAATATATATAACGATGATATATTGATATTAAAAGTGCAATTCGAATGACGTGTAAACCGTAAACGTAAATTCGCGTCTAGAAATAACATTTCAACATTTTCAACGTATGCTTATATCTGGATTCTACTTTTCTACTATATTATCATCGGTAATATTCGATTATATACTATATTATCGGAGGCAAACACAAAACAGTTAAAAGATAGCCGTGAGTCGTGCAAATCAAACTTTGTATCTATTAATATTAGATTGAGAAAAGGTCCAACGACTTTATCGTTATAATATATAATTATTAATTGTTATTGATACTTGATAGGCGATAATCTGAAAACTAATAGTGATTTAAATTTTATACATTGCAAAATAACATTGGTAATAGAAGACTTGAAATCAATAATGGGCTAAGTGCCAAAAAAAAAAATTGAGTTAGACTCAAAAGTCGAAAAACCGAGCTATGTACCATCGCCAACAACCTATAAAAAGGGCTATGTGCCACGACATAATATTGGTGTACAAAAAGCCCAAACAAATGTCGTGAGAGCTATATGCCGCGGGTATAGGTAGTTCTTACCTAAAACATTGAATAACTCAAAAACAACTTTTTGGTACTTAGCGTCTTAGTCCATTATTGATTTCAAGTCTTCCATTATTTTCATAATTCCATCATCACAATACATACATATTCCCCCCGATAAGACTTTTACCTAATTTATTTCTTTACAGCAGCGTTTCCCAAACTGTAATCCCCGGACCTGTCAGAGAAAAAGTTTGGAAAACGCTGCTCTACAATATTTACTATGGTAACAACTAGTTCAGGGGCGTGCTCACGGGGGGATGAGGGTGTCATATCCCCCCCATGAACTATTTTTCTTATGCATTTATACATTTTGTGTCTATAACAATCAACAAAACAAAATACAGTTCATCCACTCATCCCCTCCCTTTGGAAAAAGCTGAGCACGCCCCTGAACTAGTTACTACTATAATATACCAGTTGGTAGTAACTTATTTTGGTAATCGGTAGATACTTAGTAATTAATATCTTACTAATTTACTATAGTACTAATTATAATATCAGTTAGTTACAAAACTTAGATTGTATGGGATAGTAATGATAGTATAAGACATTCGAAAATGATAAAAACCCCTTTTCACTTGTATTTTTGTATATACATGATACAGTTAGTGAACACGTTCATAAATTATTTTTTAAAGAAATATTATAAATTGTACTTTCAAACATTCTAGTCACATTGTTTCATGTAGGTAGGTATTTAAAAATTATAAAATATATTGTTTATAATTTATAAATACCTATCTACTAGGTACGTCATATAATTCCAACAATAATAATATGATTCTTTCAAATTTTGATTTGAATTTATTTTTATGTGGCATGTATTATTTTAGGTACCTATCTACTCGATTACTCGCAAGGTATACGTAAAAAACCTGAAAAACATTTAAGCTGTACCTACTTATATATTATGTATTATGATTTATGTGACTAATGATTATTAAGTAATGTTTAATAACAATTTTTTTTTTATACCTACTTAGTAGTTAGCATTATACGAACATAATATGCACTAGGTATTTATATTCTAGAGTAACCAGGGGGCAGGGGTGGCCAAATAGTCGATCGCGAACAAATTCGAAGTCTATCATCATAAAAGAATTTATTTTTAGGGCTACGCACCCTATATTATGTTTCTTAACAATTATTAATTATAGTTACCTATATTCAATAATCAAAAAAAAATTTCTATGGAAGTCGATATTCAAAGGTGAACTATATTTTTAGTAGATCGAGACAAAAAAAAAGCGGGTAAGTGGGTACCGCTCTGTTGCAAGGGAGATGGTAAACTGAGCAAAATTTACCTTTTTCTAAGAGTCGATATTATGTAAACTGAGGCAAAAAAAATTAAGATTATACAATCTGAGGCAAAACCGATAAAATACATCATACAAACTGCGGCAATTTATTTTATATACTATATACATATCGTTACGAAAATCTTTATACACGTTTATCGTTTAATTAGGTATAAATGTATATTATGTACTAACACGTGTTATGACAACTATAGTTTTATAGGCATAAAAATAAAGAAAAACCAATTTTTAAAATTGATAAGTATAATTATAGGTATTATTAAAAATTAGATCGTAATGATCGTATAATCAAAAAATCATTTTTAAAATTAAAAAAGCGGGTAAGTGGGTACTGCTCTGCTGTACATTAGGTACCCGGTGAATAACTATTATATATTATAGGAATTAGGAGTGTTAAATTTGAATCCAATGCATAGACTTTATATAGTCTATGATCCAATGATAGTTATCATTTGTATACGAAAAACGATTCTGAACGAAGATGATTTGTCAGCCTAGGATATAATTTCCAGTGGTTGGTAAAAAAGGAAGTTTATGTTTTAATGGTCTGAATATACCAAAATTTAAGTTCTTTTATAATTATTGTAAGCTTAACTTATGAAAAATCTTGTATTAAATAACTCTTAGCTAATTGTACAAAAATTTTTATGAATTATAACTACAAAATAATTTACAAATATTCATGGTTTTGACGAATTTTTTGTCAATATTTGAACTTCAAATGCTAATAAAAAATAATTGTACCTATGTATTCTTATAACTTTTTAATAACAGTAAGAACAACTTATGAGGAACTTTGTATTAAATTTTCAAATATTTTGATTGGGTCAAAAAAATTTTATCGACACTTCAAAAAACTTTTTCAGAAAAATTGAAAATTTCAGTTGTCTTTAAATAGCTCAAAAAAAGTCAAAATATTTTGAAAATTAAAACACGTAAATAAAACGCCAATCTCAATAACTGGTAAAATTTTCAAGTAACTACGATTTATACTTTTTGAATTATAACAAATATTTAAAATCGTTTGAGGATAAATCGTTATCATTACGCTATTTCCTAAAAGTTTAAAATTCAAACGCACTTAAAATTTTTCCTATAATGATGCTCCGAGTTTTCTCTATAGATACTTGAAGGAAAATTTATGGAAAACTTAATGTTGTATTTTTAATCCTTAGTTATTAACACAAAATTTTTTTATGATTTTTCAACTTTAACATTTAACCTCAATAATTTTTCACGTTTTCGTAAAAATTTGAACTATAAACCCTATTAAAAAAAAATTGTGATTTGTGACTAACGATTTTTAATATTTTTTTTTATCTACAATAAGAAAAACTCATAAGGAACCTTGTATTAAATGTTCAAGTGTTTTTGGTTGTCCAACATTTTTTTATCGATACCTACTTCAAAAAAAAATTCTCATAAAAGTCGAAAATTTCTATGGTCTATAAATAACTCAAAAGAAGTCAAACATTTTTGAAAATTTAACTGTATATAGACATAAACATTTGGTGAAAATTTCAAGTATTTACAGTGATTAGTTTTTGAATTACAACTATATAAAAAAATCGATTTGGTCGAAAACTGGTTTTGCGTAAAAGTTACCGTTTTTCCGTCATTTTTTTTTGTTTTTCTCGATTTTGTTGAAAACTGTTGGAAAATGTTTAGTTATGACCTCTTTTGATGTTCACTTTTCCATCGGAAACCAACCACAAAGTTTGAAATTGGAGCATTATTTCGACTAGTTATGCAGTACACAGATACAAAAACAATAAAAAAAACACATCATTGTAAAATCAATACATTCATCACTTCGTTCAGAATCTAAAAAAGTTTGGCCACCCTTAGTTTATATCTTTTGTTTATATTTCTATAAAAATAATTATAATTCTATAACAATTATTTTATTCTAGCTTAAATAAAAGATAAAAAAAAAACTAAGGCTTAAATTGTATCTCAAAACAAAAAATATTTGTCTACATGACTACATCATGCTTGACACTTGTTGACTGTAATGTATAATGGTTCGTTTAATAATTAAGTACATATTACAATTAATGTATTGTTATATAATTAGTATTATTGACATTGACATATTATTCAGTTGTTTTCTGGTATCCTCACTTAAAACCAAATAACTAATTGTTAACATAATAAATAATAACATTGGCTAAAATAAATGAGTTCTATCAAAAATATAATTTATAACAAATAACAAAAGACAATAGTTCATATTTTTTATAATTGTGAGAGTGGATAAAAATAAAATCAACAAGAATGCATTTGCAATTTGTATTACATAGAGTCGATATTACTATAACCTATAGGCATTAAAAAATAGAAATTATATGTTTTAAAAATATTAGTGGTCAATGATCATATATAGTAGGTATATATAATATAGTGGTATCTCAAGAGTTTTATCACAGAATAGATTAAACTACCAATACTGTATTTTATCATCTTAATCCTATTAATATATTTTTATCCTTTTAATAATATTCATAATTCTTGAAAAAAACAATGCTGCAATATGCCAATAACACATTAATAAATAAAAATTTAATTTCTGTTTTTTAAAAATTTACCCTTTTCTAAATGATAATTGTAACAGTTTAAGACAATTTCATTAAAATAATAATGATAATAATATCCTGTGAACATTATGTGCAAAAATGTATTAAATTTAGCATGATAGGTTTACATGTATGTATCAGTACATTAGTACATACTACATAAAAACAACTAGAAAATCTATGACTTTATACCTAGCCTTGAATAAATGATTACTATGTAGTTGTGATCATTAGTGGTATTCCATTAGTATATGGAATGAGTGGAAATTAAAATTTCTCAACAATCACAATTACCTATAATAAATAATTTATAAATATTTATTTATAAAATATAAAACTATTGAATTTTAATTTGTTAGAAATAAAATAAATAACTTTCTAAGAACAATACTTTATGCTTTAATAACACAATATATTTATAACATTGCTATTTTAATGAATTAATGCATTAATAGCAATATTTATTTTTTGGAAATAATTATGATTTGCTTTTTATTACAAAAAAAAGCATAAAATAGTTTTGTTCAATATACATATAATAATTGTATTGTTATAAATGTTAACTTAATATTTAATTTGAAAAACTAATTGGATGAAATAAAATAAATTATTTATTTATATTACATGATAATTAATGTAATATATATTGTATAAATATTAGAGAGAAATATGATGCTGAACATTTTGAACAGGAGAATTACAGTTGCGACATCTGGTGTCTTGTAAAACTACAATTAATTATTTTAAAAATATTCAATATAATAATAATAAAAACAAAACAAATAAGTTTGAAATATCAACAATTAACAGAGAACATAATTTATTGATCAAAAATATTATTTTTAATTACAACATTAAAACGGAACCAAACACAGCATTGGTTACATGACATATAAAGACAAAAAATAATTAATGTACTTTTAAACATAAAAAATAACATAACCACAACCTTACTTAGATTGAAAGTTAATTACAATAGTTTTATAAAAACAAGTTACAATTCAGTTAGATTATATTAATAAGTCAATATCTCAATCAAATTTATTTTAAGGTAATTACTATGAAATAATTATAGTTAAACATAATATTTTCTAGGTAAATTATATTACTATTTATCACAGTGTAAACATTTCTTCTTCTTCTTGTTCAAGCCGTTGTCGTGAATTCATTAACTTTTTATTCTGGGTCACAATTATAGGTATTTCATCTGCACTTAGTGAAGGACCCTGTATTCTACGACTTGTTAGTCGTTGACGTGTAAACAATACTTGTTCTTCTGGACAGTACCTTTATAACCAACGGATAATATCATTATTATTTTCTATCAATAATATCAAAATGAATATAAATTACATAATTTGAGAATAGTAACTAATGGTAGTTGAATGGTCAAGTGAACTAACAACTTAAAATATTAAACATAAATAATTAATGATTTGTTACTTCTGAATTATTTACTAGTAACTTCAAAAAATAGAATTATTGTAAAAATGGCACTATTTTATGTTTCATTTTTATTTTAAGTTAATTAAATCATGTACCCAAATAATTTTTATAATTTATTAAGTAAAATTAGATGAAGAAATATGATAGTTTATCTTAATAATGATAGCTTTAATGGCTTATAAAATACTGAAGTGGCTTCACAGTTAAACTTGTAATGGATTTGAGGCGAAAGATTTTCTAAAGGTACAACTATGTATCCCATTAGTTTTAATATTTTTGATCACAAATTATTTTTTATATAAAATATATAAAGTTGAGTGTGCAATTGTTAATAACTGTAGGACAACTTCTAATTATCTGTAAAGAAATTTAGATCATTTTAAGAAATAACTTACACACTTCTGTCTTGACTATCTATAACTTGAGCTCTTGCACTGGCAATTTTGTGATCTATTTTATTTAAAAAATTATTACAGTCATCAATGTTGTGCTCTTCAATCGATGATATGTTAGATGGTTTTGACTCTTTGTCATTTTGGAAGTTGTTTGTTCCAATCGCATTGATATCGCAAGTAGGTATGTTTAGATGTTCCCTTAAGAACAAACTGTCATTTGTGAAGAGTCGGTTGGCATTTCGTATTTGCTCGGTCTAAAAGGATATTATTATAAACAAAGTGATAAAGGACGCAGGTATCAAAGGTAATTTATTAAAATATTAAAAATACTAAATAATAATTATATATACCGTCACGCTGTATTTAAGAGCAAGCCCTTGCAATGTATCTGTCTCTGTGACAACATGTTTGATGTAGTGCTCATTTCGGATGAAGCTGGTATTGTTACTTATGCTACCATATTTCCTCAGAGGCTTAGTATTATCGCGTATGCTTACCCTTTCGTCCATTGGTATTTGGTTATGCCCATTGAAAAGATTGCTGTTGCATAATGAAATTTCAAAAGACAAAAACGTCTTTCACGTACACACGTATAATGAATGTACAAAGTACACAGCTCCTATAAACAAACATAGCAGTTGTAATGTTTTTGTACGTCGAGTATGGATTACCTATAAGTTAAACAAATTATTATCATTATTATTATTATTATTACCCGATAAAGTGTGAGCACAATTTAAATAATTTCACACTGCGCGGTTTCGTAAGTTTCGTTACGTTTCGTTGCCAGCGTCAACGAAACGCCTTCACTTTTTAATGAGAATTTCTCTCATCAAATACCTAAAATATTTTGCTATTCATAAGATTTTTAATTTTGTGCTCCGGAATGACTATTGAGCGAAGGCCCGACACACTGGACAGTCTCGGCAGTCAGTACGAACGAAAAAAATTAACAAAAATTATAAAATGTATTTTAGCTTATCATAATATCACAAGTTCTTATCAATATTATGTATTCAATAAAATCTGGTAGGTACATGTGACACATTAATGCAAGTATGCAACAGAGTTCTGAAGTAACATCACAGAAGAGATTAAATGGTATAAAATTAAAAATTTTAATCGTTTTAGTCTTACGATGTCACCCAATCAGAAATAAGAAAGTGCAATGTGCACTCCCTACTACTGCCACAGTGTCATCTTTAACTATAAAACAAATTGTACAGATTGTACGTAGTAGGTACCTATTATAATTATAATTATTAATTTTAAATTTATATTTTATTGTAATAAACTTACGGTTGGACCACTTGGACGTCGGTCAAACATGGACCATGGTAAATACAAAATCCTAAATTGTACATAATTGCAATAATACTGAGAAACGAATAAAACATATTCTAGGTACTAGGGTCTTAACTCTTAGTTGCTTATTATACTACATTATTAGATAAGTGCATTTAAGTAATTACTAATTTAGGTACTATCGCGTAGCATACCAGTGGAATATTGAATGATGCAGTGTTGAATCCAGGTATACTTTAAGGGGGGCAAATGTCCCTCTGAAATTTCTTTCGCACCTCCTGACAAATACAATTTTCAAAAAAATGTACCTATTTATTAAATGCACAACAATCGTTACGATTACCGCACCTAATGGCGTTCAATAAAATATAATTTATTTATATCAATGTCTTTATATCGTAGGTACTCCCAGTATAGAAACTATCTACTGACTGTATCACCATTCATCAATGACAAAAAAGTGAGCCCCCTCAGAGAAATTTTCTGGATTTAACACTGTTCATGATAGCTGATAATTCAGTGTTAGGATCCAATATTGAAAACATTGTATAAAATAAATAAAATAGTTTTTTTGGTTTCCTAAGTAGGTATTGTCTAGAACAGTGGTCGGCAACCGGCGGCTCGCGTGTCTATTTTATACGGCCCGCTTTAAATTCTAAAAAAACGATATTTAATTGAATATCATATCAAAAAAATCATATTGTATAAATTTATATTATTAAAAACTGTATTTTATGTTCTATTATTTTAAAATTTTAAACAGTTGTTTTTTTTCTTAGTAAATAATTTGGAATATAAAATTTTGTCTGGCCCGCTAACTCTTTTTAATTTATGAATGTGGCCCGGGAGTCCAAAAAGGTTGCCGACCACTGGTTTAGAAGGTAAAGGCGAAAATACTTTGCATACTGCATAATATACGATACACATAATAATATAAGTAATAATAATAATAATAATAATATTATTATCATTATTTATTTTCTAATATACAGGCAGGACATGAGAAGTAATTGTGTGCACTTAATACTCAATAATACTTAAATATAAAATTATTTTTATTTATTTTATATTATAGGTACCTAATGATATAAATTATATCTTAATGACAATTACAATTCGGTAATAGGTGTCTACCTATAAAAAAATAGGCAACTGTAATAACGCAAAAATAAAGGAAATTAAAGGAAAAAATAAAAAAAAAAGTATTAAGGATATAAGGATTAAAGTATTAAAGATTTTTATTTATAATTATGAATAATAAAAATCTGTGTATTGGGTTTTTCAAATAGTTTCTCGGCAAACACAAGGGACACAAGCCTTGAATGAATGCCGTATTTACTATAAGTTAT
>VUJU01006025.1:0-11677 GCA_009835225.1 Aphis craccivora
CTGTCATCTACTCTGAATCTCGCAACCCAGAAGCAATATCTGCACACCTACAAAACCACTTAAATACATTATCTGTCTGGTGCAAGAACTGGAAAATATCGATTAATCCATCAAAAAGCGTAAGTGTATTATTCAGTCTACGCCGTAATCCTACTCCACCACCGCTAATTTTTAACCACGAACCAATCTCATGGAAACCATCCGTCAAGTACCTTGGTGTAACGTTGGACAAAAGATTAACCTGGTGGCCACACCTCTCATCTAAACTTCAACAAGCCTATCAACGTTTAGGGATGCTCTTCCCTATCTTAAACAGAAAGTCTTCCCTACAAAAAAACCTTTCCCTACTTATTTATAAGCAAGTACTACGTCCATTAATCACCTACGCCTGCCCTATTTGGGGTAATTGCGCACAAACTCATCTCAAAAAACTGCAGATATTTCAAAACAAAGTTTTAAGAACGATAACAAACGCTCCATGGTTCGTAAGAAACTCAAACATACACAATGACCTCAAAATTTCAACTATTCAAGACCACATCAAGCTCACGGCTGTGAGTTTCTTCGAATCCACCCATAGGTCAACAGGCTCAATGCACTACCACATCAACATCAGACCACCTCCACAGCGCCGTCTCAAACGAGGTTGCCCGCATGACCTAATTCCTCAAGACACTATCTAACTTAATTCTCTAACTACTGTTATCATCTAACGTAAAATTGTAATTTATTTATTTATCGCACTTAATCACGCCAAAATGTATTTTCTTTCATCTCTAGGTATAGATAGCGTAAGCTAGGAGTACCTTATTGTAATAATAATAATAATAAAAAATAATAATAATAATGGGGTGAAGTAGTGTATGCAATCACATGAAATTAATGTAATTGATGATGTTATAGCTACAATGTATAAAAACATAACATATACAATTAACACTTCGAGTGTAATGATCAGGGTAACGACTATGACGGTTATGAAGACGAGAACGATATGATATAGCCATATAGGTGATAATGTTGTCGTTGTACAACTAATGAGGGAAAGCGACTACGTCTAATGGTGGAAAGCGACATATCTCATAGGTACTCATATTCATATTAAACACATATGAGAGGTAATTAAGGAAGGGTATTTCCAATTGCTTAAATACTAACCGTATCAGTGTATTCAATATCAGTTGTTTCTCGTCTACCGAACTCTAGTCTACTCAAGTCAACATCGTGAGCTGCGAACGTGAAACGAGGTGAAATAGCGACGACTACAAGGACTACGATTACGACGACGACGACGACGACAACGATAACAATGATAAAAGCGAGGAAGGAGATCGTGACGATTTTTTCAAGCAGATATATAGTCACATAATTCAATGTGAGTAATATTTTTTTTCCTATTCGATCCTAAACATAATATATATCATATCGTAGACATAATGAACACATATGAGTATAATAATAATATGAAAGACGTCTATTAAATGTGTAATTCATTTTCAGAACATCTATCATGGAAGGATTCAAAAAACAGCTGATCGCACAATCGAGCGTCCGTTTCATGTCGGTGGGCGATTTGACCGTGGACCGGATATATCCAATAACGAAGAAGTGCAATCAAGAAACGCAGTACGGTAGAACTGCGAGGTGCACCCTCGATGACGGTCTAGATGGTATCATCGAAGTTTTCCTTCCACGATCAATAGTCGTCAACGACGAACAAGAGGCGTTGTATAATATAGATGGGAATCAGACGCTAAGTCTGGGCGGGACATGGCACGCGCACGATAGGGAGGCTGGATCTCCTGGATTTGCGGGGGGAGGGGCACAGAAGGAACTAAAACATACCACTACGCATTAAGAAATATTTTGTAATACTACCATCGATGAAAGCTCTCGGCTCAACATAGCCCGACACGGATCGCACCCACTCACCACAACCACCATCGCTCAGCATGCCATGGGTTGAGATGGCTAGACTCGTGCACGCAAACGTCACCTCCCATACGTGTTAAGATACCGATATACTTAAATTAATTTTTAAAGTTATTGTTTTAAATCTAAACTCGAGATATGTAAATATTTTCAAAAAATCCGATATAAAAAGCTTGGTGAAATGTATGACATGTATGACACTATTTTGTAGGGATACGATAGCAAGATTTTCATTGTATGTCCACCCAGCTAGTCTATTATGTGCTACTGCGATATACTTAAGTTAATTTTTTGAGTTATTGTTTTAAATCTAAACTCGAGACATGAAAATATCAACAAAAAATCTGATATAAATAAGCTCGGTGAGATGTATCACACTATTTTGTAGGGGAACGACAGTAAGATTCTCATTGTATGTCCAACCAGCTAGTCTACGATGTGCTATCACGTACGTATCTAATCGTGTTCGACCTCCCTCTAACACTTATATAATGATGTTTTCCTTAAATTATTATTATTCTATGTTTCCTGTGATATGTATTAATATATTTTTACCATGACCCTCGAGAATTAGATTAGAGTAGATACTCATACCTATGCATGTAATATTTGAGCGAAATCAAAGCTAGTGGGGGCATGAAGTGATATATGCTTTGTTCGTTATGATATAGATAGTAATAATATTATAATAACGTCATTAGAGCTAATTCCTTCTTTTCATATACAAGACTATATGGAAATATAAGTATTTTATACTAAGTATGATAATTATATTGATCATAATGCCTAATATAATTTAAAACGAAATAAATAAAAATATATAACAAGGAAAATGTGTTTGATATTCCTAATAAAAGACATACCGTAACGATATTCATTTATGTACTGTGTAGTATAAGTTTGGAGACAAAGGTACTGTCTGATTATTGATTTCTGATATAGGTAAATGAAAATACGAAAATATAATGAATAATTTATTATAATAATAGTTTGCTATGTTTTGTATAATATAATGTAATATATGATAATATAGATGAAATATTAAAGTGTACATGACACTTTCATTTTTCACATCTATAAAGGATAATGAGACCTCATCAATAATTACTTATTTATGTTATATATTATATTATTAATCGGCTACTAACTCTCAATGAACTAAAATTAACTAATACACTATTTCAAAACGAATGAATTCTGCACATGATTTTAAATATCAGTAAATTTCCACTCTGCTTTATTTATACCCTAAAATATTGCGATGATAATAATTTTATTTACATCGTATTGAGTAGGTATATTGAATTCGACTAATTATAATTTTCGGGGGGGTAGCATGTAGTGGATAGGAAGGGATGGGAGGGGACATGGCCGGGCAGGTATTGGAATGGAGGGGAAGGGCAAAGCCGGGCACGGCATGGAGGGGCATGGCAGTGATAGGCATGGCACGCGCACGATAGGGAGGGCGGGGTAGTCGGATTTACCGGATTTGCGGGGGGTACAGAACATACCAAAACATACTACTCATGACTCATGTGTGTCAAATTATTAATCAGTGGATAATACAATACGGTAGATAAATCCAATACGCACAACGAAATAATTTTATAAACTATAAACGATAAAAATAATTGACTAAAGAACATGATAAAAACGTTTTAATGAGCAACTCTGTCGTAATAATAGGTAATTACTGAGAATAACGTAGTCTGTAGGCATAATAATTTCAAATATTTATTTAAATTCCTAAATTCCTAAATTCCTAGGTTCCTAAATTATATAAATAGGTACCTATGAAAAATCACATTCTACACATATGAACCACATGGGAATAGTTTGGTATAATTATATGTGGGACTAGAAAAATATCCCATTTCAAAAACTCCTTTCATTTAACTGAAATTAAAAAAAGAGAACATTTTCTAAAAAAAAAAATTTATATTTGACTTCTTCTTAACCTGGACTATTATTTTACAATATATAAAAGATAAAACAATTAAAATGTAATTATTAAATCAAACATAGTTATCTGTGTTTTTCTGAAAAAATATTAAGTAGGTACATTTTCAGATTCTATTGCATGTGATAAGTCATGATATTCTAGTCCAATTCTTAAATTTCTGTGTGGGCTATACAGCCCCCATGCATACTACGCCCATGAATTGAACCAGTAAAATATTAAAATATCAGTTGTATCGTGCAATGGTTATTTTCTACAACTTATCAAATCGTTTTAATTGAGCATAAATTTAAAAAAAAAAAAGAAAAGAAAGATCGTAGAATGGAAGTAACTTTTTATATTAACAATACTTCAACACAAACAATGACCGTTATGAAAAAAAAAATGAACTATAACAATAGACGCACACAAAAGTTGTTTCGTTTTAAATATTGTTTCTGGTCATTGAAACATTTGTCTTGTAATATTTAGTTCTAAGTTTATGTTATAGCATAAAAACTCACGATACAACTCCACAAGTGTCGTAAGAATGATAGCCGGTATAGTCATATTATAACTCTGAGTCGATGTATTTGGATCAAAATTATTTTATAAAAATAATGTATTTAAGTACCTATTCTATATTAAGAACACTAGAACACTTGTCTAATGTCTTATTAGTTATTTGTCCAAAAAATTAATAAATTGCCATGTCTGATAATAAACGAAAAGGTGGAGCTCAAAAATTAAAGGGAAAAAAACAAAAGTTAGGTACTATCGGTTTCAGTTAATTTTTGCCAAAATATCCTATCTATAATTTCCAATCAAAATTTCAAAAATAAAGCCATTCAACAAAATGTATTTGAGTACTCATACATAGATAATTTAAAGGATGGTTCACTAAGAAAAGAATTACCTATCTTACTAATTTAATTATTTTATTTATAAAAATTAAGGCTTTAATAATTGTTTGCACGCTTGTGATTTTGGTCACAATAGTAGTAGCAGTTAATACAATATAATATATGAATTAATTTATAATTTACTTTTAACCATATAATCTAAATTTTTATAAAAATTTGTTTTAATATTTAATTATTAATAATGTTTTATATGTGCATTATGCATAATGCATGAGCATATAGTGCAAAAAGTAAAGGTAGATAGGTGAGTGATATTAAGTAACCCACTCATTTTTAAACTTAAACATTAGAGAGATGGTATTTTTCGCCAATTTTATTACTTGTAATTTGCGCCACAAATAGGTATATTTAAGTACGTATGTAATTTGCGACAAAATATAAAATTATAACATGTATTTTGCGCCACATATACAAATTAATTTTGGTATTTTGCACCACGAATGAAAACGAAATGGAATATGTAATTTGCACCACACTTTCAACAATATTCAACTTATCAACTAAATAAAATTGACAGAAAAGGCTTAGTTTTGTCATTAATAAGTATAAAAAAAAAAGGTGAGTAAGCTAGGTATTATGAATAGGTAGCTAGGTATTTTATTTCAAAAATTATATGTTATATTATTACTTATATACATTTATTTATACTACCTAATAAATTATAATATGGCTGATTTTTTTGTTTTATTACTTAACTAAAATTTACTAATTACTTATTTAATATACATGGAGTTCGTTTTACTATATGCAATATACATTTATTTATAATTATAGTATGACTGATTTTTATGTCTTATTAGGTACTAAACGAAAATTTACTTATTTAATATACATCATGGAGTTTGTTTTACTTATATACATTTAATTTCTAATTATAATATTAGTGTCGCTAATTACAATTTTAGTAGGTACACGATGGCATAGATTACATAATTCCTTTTTATTTAATATTATTTGTCGCAAATCACGAACTTAAAAAGTGGCGCAAATTACATACGCCCATATATTATATTTAATAAAATATTATATGTATTATAAAATAAATAAGACAATGAATAGAAAAAAATTTGTTTTTGTGGATGGTGGGTCGGTCATACGGTAATTTCCCGGGCTAAAATTTTTAGCCAATCCTCCGCTGATCTAGACTCTAAATCTAATTTGGTACCAGAAACCACCTAATCATTCTGTTCCAAGAGATGATAATAGAAATAAAAATGAAAAAAAACACACATCTTTGTATGACCAATACAAATGAATATAAAGATGGTCTTTTTATCACTCAGCTCTAAAACTAATATTAATAAACTGAGCTCAGTTACCTAATGATTTATCTACAAAATAAAGGAATATACATGATAATTTATGATAAATATTGTTTTTGTACAATACAATTTAATAAACTATTGATTCAAATATTGCCATTATTTATGTAGAATTAATAATATTCACAATTTTTATTTAATAGAAAAGTACACAGTTGAGTAGTTGCCTTTGACATTTTTCCTCATATTTAACAACTAATTGATCAATATCATTGTCGAGATCTTCACTTCTGGACAACTAAAATAGAAATAAATTTACAATAATATTCACTAATTATTTATAAAATAATCATACCAAAGTAACAAATTCACAAATTAAAAATGCTCCAATTGTTGCTTCTTCATGATTGTCTTGAATGTTAATATTGATTACATGAACTGGTTTATTGCCAAAACTTTGAATACTTTCAAAATCTAAACATACATGATTTTAATTTTAATTTTCATAATAATAATAACATTTTCAATTTAAACATACACTCAAGTACTTGATCATATACTCTCTCTTCACACGTAATGACTACAGTAAATTGTTCATTGCTTAGTTGAAATCTTTCTGGATGTGGCTTTATCCGGCGATTTCTATCCAACATATTTAACAAACCATTTTGCGTATAACTAAATGCAAAAATTAGTTAAGAAAATAATAACTAAAACAGTAAATAGTTTTTTTTTTAAAAAAAAAAACCATATTTTTGATAAATAATATCAAAATTAGATAGGTATAAATTCCTTTATCAAAAATGTTATAAACTATTATTATTTGTGAGTTCAATAAATAAAACATTAATTAATGAAGATTTTAAAAGCAACTGAAGATCAATTTAATATCAATTGTTAAACAGTGTTTAAATCGACACCTGTGAGATTTTCTTTATAAATGTTCAGAAGAAAATATAATTTATTAAAATATACTTAAGAGGAAGTCATACCCGCATATTATTTTGTTTACGACTTACACACATACTATGACATGGTAAATTAAACTAAATTTTCATTCTCCAATTCAATAGTATAGTGTATACTTTAAGTTAAGATCATAATCTGCATTCTCTAATTGGTTTTTTACAATATTTTAATTTTTAAGTGAATTATGAGCATTTTAAGTATTTAATATTTTATATGCTCATAACTCTCTTAAAAATTAAAATATTGTAAAAAACAAACTAGAGAACACAGATAATGTTCTTACATAAGTTTGATGATAGGTCAATTCAGTCTAATATCAAAACTAAAATTATACTATTGAAACTGATGAATGAAAATTAACTAAGTCTTATGTGTGTAAGACTGAAACAACATATGGGTACAATATCCTCTTAAGTATAAAATTCTGAAAAATCTAATTTTATAGTTTAAAATTTAAATTGTACTAAAACAAGAGAGTATTTAAGTTATAAATATTACATGATATTTTTATTTTATAATATTGGTTACATATTTCAAATACAATTCACCAAAAAATAATCAGTTTATAAACAATTTAAAACTGCATCTTAATTCAATATTATAAATACTGTTTTTGTATACAATGATTTATTATTGAATTTAAATATAATACATCCATTACATTTAAATTTAAAAAATATATAAATAACACACAAAACCACAAAAAAGGTATACTATAGTCCGGCCATCCTAAGAACACTACTGGGCGGCGTCCTACATTCGTCTGATCTCGCGCATTCCCACTACTAAACCTTTCCCGGGCGGTGGCCGCCACCACGGTTGCCTAGACATCTACTAGACGGTAGAGTAGGAGAAATTTTGGTACAAAACTACGGAGCTCGGTCATTTGGATGCGCGAGCGAGTAGCGTTCTTAGGATGGCCGGACTATAGAAAGCAGAGCAACTTGTTTTGTTTTTTTAAATTATATAATATATGTATATATATTAAAATAAATAAATATTAACTATGTTTAAAATATTATTTTTAAAAGTTTATTTGATATATTAAATAAGATTCACAGAGTCAAATATAAATTCCAGAAAATTTCAGTTCAACATATTCCTAGTATACATTAATTCATAATAAAATAACATTATTTTATCGTGTAGGTACTTAATTTTATATACTTAATCATTTAAACTTCATATTATTTCAAATCATAAGAATCTAAACAAGTTTATATCTGCACTACTTTAAATTATAAGTCAATAATCACTATTTAATAAAATTCAAAAAGTGATTAAACTATTAAATTTGTTTAATGATAAAGGATACAATGTTTTATCTTTACTGTAAAGATCTCTATAAATTTCATCATAAGTACATCCAAAATCATAAATATTTGGCTTGTCTGGTGCTGTTCCGGGTAATTTCACCTTGTCGCCTGTTCCAAATGATCGAACATTAAAACCTTTTTTACTAAAATCAAAAACATAAATTGATTAAAAACACTTCATACCATAACCATGACATACATAATATTATACAAAGTTTCAATAATATTATTAGCAAATAGGATTATAATTAATATAGTGTTAAACCAGTTCAATACAATTTCTTATGTTTTAACTGCAAGGCTTGAATTTGAAGAAAAAAAAAATTTGTTTTACGTTATTTTGAATAAAAATTTTACACAAATTTTGAATTTATCGTTATTCAGAATTTAAACGTTATTCAACTTTTACGTTTATCGTTATTCAGATATAAAACGTTATAGGTACAACTTTTGAGTTTTTTTTTTTTTCAGAATTTAAATTTTAAACTCATTTACGTACCTGTTTCAAAGTAACAGAGCAATAGTGCATCACTATTAGCTATTGGCAATAAAATTATTTTATTAATACCTACATATTACATTTAAAAAAATTTTTTATAATATTTAAATTAATTATTTTTTTTTAATAATATACTTTATAATATATAAATAATGTTTTGTTTAATGATATATTATATATTTTGTTAAATGTTACGATTTGTTTTGTGATATTTAATTATTTATGTTTAATGTTTTCCATTATAATTACATTTACAAATTTCAATCGTTTTTTTATCAAATATAACATTTTCAAGCCCCGGTTTTAAGCTTACAAATTAAATATATTTAAAACTATGGCAAAGGTCAAAATTCATAAATCATATAATTAAATAAAATTAAAAAAAAAAAAAAAATGTTTTATTCAAGTTTTTTTTTAAAAATTGTTTGCATTGGAATTACCAACTAATGAAAATAAAAAATATAAGACAGTATTCATAAATTGTGACAGTGACAAATATTAAATAGAATATTTTAAAAAAATAAAAGAACTTTATTATCTACCTTAAAAAGGCATGAGCTTCCATACTTCGATTCATGTTGCTTGAACAAACCACAGCTATTGTAAAATCACTTAATGCCATGGCTATAATTTTCGAGTTTCAAAGTATACAAAAATGGTGTATGTGTATTTTATTTTACATCAAACAGTTGGTAATAAAATGGCAAATATAGTATTATAAGTTAAAAAGTACCTTATTAATATACACTGAATATTTTGAATACCTAATAAAGAAAATTGTTAAACGTCACATACTTTTCGGTTTATTCCTTCTTAGAAATATAAAACACATAAGTTAAATATAGGTATAACGGGATATAAACAAAAACAAAAGTAAAAATTAAAAATTAAATAATATAGGTAAGTAAAAAATGCAAACTAGAACAAAATATTATAGAACATACAATAAATAAATAAAAACTTGTTTTGAAACTTTTTAAAAAATTTTAAAATTGGTGATAACTGATAAAATAACCAAAATGATAAAATCCATGGACTAAAAAAAACAAAGTTATAAGCACAGATATAGATAATAAACTATATTATATATGTATTATATACACCACAGATATATACCTATATTATCTATATCTGTGGAATGATTTAAGATAGTCTATCTTAAATCATGATCTGTGGTTATGAAAGAAGCTCTACCGCCGCTTTTTCAGCCAGTAATAATCTTAAAATGTACATAAAATATTTAGATATGTTGTATAGTCACAGAATAGATGAAATTTAAATTTTGCTGTAGTACCTATAATGTTCAAATTAAACTTCTAACTAGTTATATATTCCATACATATTAATAAAATATAATAATATAACAATTAATAAGCTTACAAGTTTTGAAATGTATAACAATACATCAGTTATTAAATTGAATAAGAACTAGGTAATAAAATATGTTATATTCAAGACTATGAATTTAATACAATATTTGGCTAAAGTTCACTTAACCAACCCCCTCACGATTTTCAATTTTTTTTTCAGACGACTTGTTTTTTATGCTTAAAGCGATATGTATTATTATATGCTATTATTTTAGAAATTATAGCCTTCCAAAGTTTACAATTTGACGTTAATGCGCATTACGCGCAATGCTACTTGACTGCCACGCGCAGAGCCTATGACAAATTAACATTTTTTTTACGTATTTTAACAAGTTTTGGGACATAGTCAGTTTTGTCCAAGGAAGCGTAGCAAGCGAGTAACCCTGCTCGGTGACTCGGTGCAACAAAAATGCAATTTTCTTAACCCTGTGACCCACTTGGGGAGGTGTTGCATAGCAAAACGGGGGATAAATTATTATTGCACCATCGTTTTAAACAGGTTAGAATACGTAAGTACAAAAATAACAAAAAATAGTCCTCCGCGCATGATGCGTATAAACGTAAAATCGCAAACTTTGAAAGGCTATAACTACTAAAATAATAGTTTCCGGAAAAAAAATTTACGCCATCGTTTGAAGCATAAAAAACCAAGTCTTTTAATAAAAAAAATTTGAAAATCGTGAGAGGATTGGTAAAGTGAATTTGTTCCCAATATTTTTGTTTTTTTTGCTACATTGTATAATAAAATTGATTCGGCCAAAATTTGTTTAGAGTGTTTAGACTTATTTTCATAATTTAAAAGTATGAATGTTCATAATATACCAAATCTTATTTTGTATATTTCATGGGTTAGTGCATATAAATGAATGTTTTAATGCTTTTTTTTTGTAATATTTACATTTTTTCGGTTAATCTGTTACAACTTACAAATATACCTACGCTATGAGTGACGAAGTACGCAGAATTCGTTTATGGGGGGGGGGGTTACCATTTATGACTTATTTATTTTTTTTTTTTTTATTGTTATTAGGCTTCAACATCTGAGGTTATTAGCCTTGTGTACATGTTTTGTGAAAGTTACATTAATAACTTAATATCAAAGGTTACAATAAATAATAAGAACAATGAAATACAAAAGTGTTGATTAGAGCTTATTTACAATGTTAATTTTTGTAAGGAAATTTAAAATTTGTATGGTGTTGTCTTCATTGAGAGCTTCTTCTAGGTTGTTAGGTATTGATAAGGTACTTCGGATGTTTTGTAGATCTGGGCAGTCTAGGATGATGTGTTGGATGGTTAGGTCTTCTTGGCATTTATTACATAGGGGTGGTGGATCTTTGCTGATAAGAAGGAATATGTTAAAAATGAATGGCCGATTCTCACTCGGGTTAGAGTGACTTCTTGTCGTCTGTTTAAATTGTGAAGATATTGCCACTTTTTAGTGCATCTTTTGATTTTTTTGAGTTT
>VUJU01006026.1:0-11675 GCA_009835225.1 Aphis craccivora
GAGATAGACGTCTGTGCGAAACATGTAACCGCGCTACTGCTTTCGTTCGAGTGTTAGTTCCTCTAGGCTCTAATCATACATTGTTATTAACTATGGATTCAAAAGAGTCCCGCAAATTTATGATCGACTCTCCTTTTTCGTCGCACACGACTATCGAAGAAAAATTTGAACGATTCTTGCAAACACAAGCTACCAATCAATCAAACGACGAATTATATATGGAATCACCAACTCAAAAACGGAAATCGGCGAAAACAAGCGTTGAAAGACAGCGCGAATGCCGTATCCGGAAGAAACTTCGAGCGAGTATGAGCGCCACAGAGGACGCTGCAGACGTTATCAAATCGGTGAAAACAAACGCCGAAAAACAGCGCGAATACCGTCTCCGGAAGAAACTTCGAGCAAGTACAAGTGCCACAGAGGACGCTGCAGACATTATCAAATCAGTGAAAACAAACGCCGAAAAACAGCGCGAATACCGTCTCCGGAAGAAACTTCGAGCGAGTATGAGTGCCACAGAGGACGCTGCAGACGTTATCAAATCTATCCGAAACGTGGCTATCCAACACCGAGTGTGACGATTTTCAACTCGAGTCCTACAAAATGATATCACGGTGTAAACGCGATAATGGCAAACCGGCTGGTGGTGTTGCGATTTATGAACGTGAAGCGGACTCCCGTACACTACAGACAGAATACGGTCCTTTGATTCGTATAAACAAAGAGAAAACCGGGCTTGAGGAAATAGACGTCTGCAGTACGGGCATTGGTGACCTTTGCAAAGTGGAAACCACCGTTGATGGTCAGCGAGTGTTACTATAGTTGCTATGTATCTGTCGAACGGGACCACTTTGAGAGACAAGATGAAATTCCTTGAACGCTATTTATTACCGTACTCAATAAAACTCAAAGTTATGTTCCTGTTCGTGCGGCGCTTGAAATTGTATGACCTACCAATCGTCTTGTGTGGAGATTTCAACATCGACTTTCGTTCAGATGATGGTATACGCTTCCATCAATTTATGACCGAAACATTCGGGTGCACATTGAATAATTCCCCAGACATTTCCACGACACGAAATATGACGTGTGTTGACGGAGTATTCACGAGAAACTTATCCGATGTAAAAACGCTTGCTTACGTTTCATATTTCAGTCATCATCGACCACTACTGAGTATTACTTCACAAGACGATGTAACAAATAATAAAACCTAGTTAATTGTTAATAAATATAATAATGAGAAATATATACGTGTATAATTTGTCTGTGTCCTTATTTTGTGTCTATGTGCCATTGTCCGTGTCTGTGTCTTGGTCTTAGTCCTGGACTACTTCTATTTCTGTTACAGTTATTGTTATTGTTACTGGTACAGGTACTGGTACCGGTAATTATAAGATAAGACATAAAATGTCTCACTTCATTGCAAACTCGTATGCAATATGACATTTAAAATGAAAATCACCCATTTACTATCAAAATTAAATTTAGTACAAATTATTTTAAATTTTAATACATGTTTAATTCACATTGTTATAGAGTCTGTAATATAAACTCAGTCACTAGTGACTATGTACTTAGTGCTATAAAAGACTATAGGTATACTCTATATCAGTAAACTTACTATACAAAAAAGTGAGCTCTCTAGTTTTCTTAATTTTATTAACTGTTCGATCAAAAAGTTTAAAAATGTAATACAATATTCTATATAAGTTGTGCTTATATTATGTGTTTAATAATATAAGATATATTTAATTTAATTTTTTAACTCATATGTTATAGTGACACACTTGACAGGTGGTATCTACTTGCTCATTTTTTTATAATTAAATATATGCCAATACAGTTTTTCTGTTATTATCTGATACTTTTTAAAACAATTTAAAATTCAATGTATTGTATTTCAATTGTTAATAAAATTAAAAGTTATCATTGAAGCACCTACATCGTTGATCAACGATGTTATTAAATTGAATCAAAACACATAACTATTGATCCTATAGAGACTATCGGTAACAATTTAAAGACTAAATTAATCATGATAGTCAAGCAAAAACACAAACATTAAAAAAAAAAAAATATATAAAATATTACAAAATATTATATAAACTCAAATAACAAAATATATTATTATTTTTTTTATATCAAAAATAAATGAAAGTTGTCATAATTTTGTTAATATTTATTCGAAATGCAATACCACTAGTGATATTGTAAATAGTCTACCAATATTTATGGGGTTTAAAATTAGTGTTTTATGCATCATCTATCTTAGTAAATGTTAAATACGGATAGTATTTTAGTCTGACGGTTTCTCTCATTTTAAAATTTTGTTGTATAGTTCTCTGACATTGCGGTAAGTTTGACAATCAACTCGAAGTCTACGAAAGCACTTATTATATTTTAGTATACAACTCCTAAATCACAAAGACCATCCCAAAGAGTAGTCGATTTTCATTTGTTCATTAAGACTATTTGAAAGACTACTAAAGAAAGTTTAAATGTAGTTAATTTAAATTTGTGTAAGTTCTCTGGTAGATCTGTGCAACTAACGTGTTCAGAAGTAGTAAATATAACCTTGACTAAGGTATTTGTTTATATTTTAAAACATTTATATATATAAAAAAAAAAAATATATTAAATAAATACCTAAAAAAATTGTTTTTTTTTTTTTATTGTTGTATGTGTCTTCCATATTGTTGTAAAAATAAAACTAAAATTAAAAACAAAACCTTTGAATTTTTTAAAATATAATTTATACAATCATTTACTGTATAAGAACTTAAATAAATCGATGGTGTACATTTAAGCACCGAAATATTATAACTTATTTTCTTACATAACCAAACAGTTTGCATGAAGCAAGTTTGTTTAAATCCACTTTCTCATGTCAACATTTAGTGTATATACAAATATTATGTAAAGTATGTATACATTATTATCTCCGATTAAAAGATATAACAGACATAAATGCAAAGTTATGCTAGTTTTTGGTTGAGATATGCAAAAATATGTAAAATTAAATCACACTATTTCATTAAGAATTTTACAAAAATGTAAACTGCATAAAAAATTCTTATTAAAATTGTTATTAGCAGAATAACATATTAAATTGATAACTTGGACTTATGTTTTTAGTGTTAAGAATATGATTTTTTAATAGTACAATGAATTGTTCAATATTGTAATAAAATATAGTCTCAAAGAAGTCTTTTAAAAAATAAATTGTGACTAATTTGTAACTTATTTCCACAAGCTACTCATACACACTAATTTCACTTGACACGTACCTAGTTGTATTGTAGTTGCAAGTGCAGATTTTTTGTATAAAATAAAGTTTTATAAAGGTCAATATTTAATAGAGTGTTAAAGTATTGCTTGTTTCCTATCACAGGTTACAACAAAAAATACTCCTTATAAGATAAACAGTACGTATTTTGTATTAAAATATTCACGTTTTCAGTTTTACCAAAAATCAACCAATTTCTATTTTCTTTCATTTTTAATGATTTTTCAGACATAATTTTAGACAAAAAACTAAAAAGGAATGATATTTTCTTAAAATATATTGATTTTTAGAAAATATTCTTTAACCAAAAATATGTATTTTTATACAGTTAAATATGTTGTGGGTTATATTCACTTTTCCGCTGAATAGTGAAATGTATAGCTCACTAGAATAAAGATGAATAACCTATATATAAAAAAAAAAACATGAACATATTAAACATTTGGTGTTTCAAGTTTATTATGAAAACTCAAGTCAAAATTTATAGAAGTCATTAATGCTTACTTCTTGAAAAAAGATTTATAGTTAGGGAATATTCGTTACGATTAAAAAAATATAAATATATAACTTAACAAAATGTTAGTATTTAAAATTACATCAAATAATATTTGTACTGTCAAAATATAGGTATTTTATATGTCGAATAATCAATTAATAGAAATGACATGGTAATAAACAATTAAAAAATACAGTATAATATTCTGAGTACTCGTAGGTCACATTATTGCTTTTTAGTTTTTGTTACGTACCTATTTATCGTTAAAAAAATATGTAGAATGGGAGGAGTAATTAAATTACAAATATTTTAAATGGTATCAATAGTCACAGAGTTTGATTTTATTAATGACATTTAAATTATTTTGTTCATGCAATGAAATTCCATTAATGTACACTTAAATTTGTATGTAAAAAAAAATAAACTGTGACTAGGCATATGCTATGATGCTATGCGTTTGGTTATTAAAAACTTCATAAAATTCTACGTTTTTTTTTTATTTTTGTTATTGTAAGTTGTAAAGTTTTTGAGAAATGGCTGTTTTTAAAACTACACCACAATAATACAGCATGTAATCATATAATTATATTCTATTAAATTCTGTACATAATATAATATAATACTTTAATGCATCGCCCTTTAAAAGTTTGTTTATTTATACAATTTTCTCATAGAAATTGTTATACCCCATAGACCCCAAGAATCTCAACACTCCTCTCAAATATGACCTTGCTTATGCCCGTATTATGATTCATAATACATATACCTGTAAAAATTATGTTCACCCCAAAAATGTTTTCTTTATAATTTTGCAATTAATTGATAACCAAATATAACACGTTATTTTTAAAATATTTTAAATTACACCAATATTTGATTTGTTAAATAATAATTAAAAATATTTTGAAATAATATTAAAATTGTAAAATTGTAAATATCAAACCTCTCAAATTGTGAGTAAACATTATACAATAACTATATAGAAAAAAATATTATATCTTAGATGATATTATTCTTGGAACCATGAAATAGGTGTTTATCAAAAGCAGCAAGCGCTTTGAATTTTTCTACACCAATTTGGTGTCACCAAACGCCATTGTATCATATTTTGCTCAGAAGTAATCAATAGTCATAATATATAAGCAAAAAATCATCGTTGACAGATTACTTGGCGGTATGTCAATTGATAATATAGCACTCGATATTTTATGTTATTTACTAAATTGATATAATATTAAATATTAAAACTAAATGCACGTAGTAAAGTCGATGCACTATTATTATACACCGTAAAATACAACATTTATAAATTTATTTACTTAATTAACATTCTCAATCATATTGTACTGATAGTTTGTTTTTTTATACAAGTGGATCAATTACATAAGTCTTAAAAAATATCAAACGTAGGTACTTAATATGGCTATTATTGAATTAACTTATTATTTTTTTCACCAATGTCTTTAAATAGCATACTGTAAGTAAATTGTTTATGATTTCATGTTCAAATTTCAAAATAAATGCCAAATAGAAAAAAAAAACATTATTTTATTTTTAATATAATATAATAAGCGTAACGGCTCTTTTATATATTAAGAAAGTAAATTATGATTAATGTACATGAACGTAATTATGTTTAAATTCTACTATTCACGGAAGAAATAGTCATAGAGATACTAACAAATGGTTAGTGTCATTATGCATGCATTTAGTATGTTTACACTATCAATAATGTAACTATATGATTGATACGAACAATTAGAAAATCGTTTTTAAAACTAATGGAAAGCCATTTATTAGCTTTTGAAAGCTATAGGTAATGAATTTTTACTTGGTGATCTATATTCATTTAAATTAGCATCCACTTATTTCTATATTGATAAAGTAATTATTCTAAAAACTAGTAAACAATTGCAAATCAAGTATTAACAATTCAAGTGGGAATAAAATATTCATCAAACTTCTCCCTATTTTATCAGCAATAATTCATGTTCATTAAAACAAGCTTTCAATTAATAAAATATTGAAGCAGTTTATAAATTGAATGTACAATAAATTCTTACAATATTACATTTCTAGAAATATTATTAAGTAATTAAATATTTTTATAAAGTTATTAATGTTTCATCTTAAGAAATTAAGATTAGTGTTCAAGGTGTTTACTTTTCTATGAATATCTTAATGTTTTCAATAAGAAAGTTTTAATTTTAGTTTTGATTTATTTGTGTATTCAATTTAATTTAAAACATTTATAATTTGATTAAGTTATAAATTATTTTTAATTATTCGGTAAAGAGGTCAATATATTTCTAAATCGTTAAAACGTTTGTAAACTTATAAGTAAACATAGCTAACATTTATATAGCTGATATTGAATTTTGTTAAATAAGATTTTGCATAATGCCAGGTAAAAAATATTTCCAAAACTTAAAGGTTTTAACATTACTTATTGTGTTGAAAATATTAGTTTTATACCTAATATTTTTTATTGTACACTTCACTTACGCTATAATAATTATCACACACATCATTGTATTATGTATTTAAGTTATTGTATAATACATTAATACATATTATATAAGAGCAATTCAGTGTTGCATTCTATTTTCTCTACACATTAAATATTTGCCATTTGTATTGATACTTAAATTTTAATATACTTCTTTCAATTTTTTTTTTTTTTTATTTTTTTTTTTATGCTGTTATATTTAATTATTTTAAGCTTATTAACATCATTCGATTGGATGTTTAGTATACTTACTGTACTTAATTGTTTATTTTACAATGTGTACTACCAATATTACGTTGACGATATATCTATTATTTTCGTCAATTTTTTAGAGTTATAATTGTTAAAAAATACGATTGGTTCAACCACACTCGGTATATAAAACATTTTAATAAATGTTAATTGGTTAATGGGTTAATGTTGTTAATGTTGTTAGCAGCTATCAGTTAATTTTAAATGCGTATATTTTAGGGTTATATACAACTTAAAAGTTATCCTATGTTTTCTAAACAAGATTTATTTCTAAACGACCAACATAGTATTGAAAAAATTATAAAATCACATAAATATTGATATGAATCATGATTACTTATGGCCTTTCACTTTATTTCTGGATAATATATTATACACCAGTACACCACTATATGGTGTATACCTATATTGGCTATATTAAAACTTATTCTAAATTATTTCAAGTGGTTAACTGTCAGAATATAATAACCGAGTTTAAGGCTTTCGTCTCACTTTGCTTAGTTCAGCAAATTATGACGACAAGTAATTCTAAACGGAACTTAAAACTGGGATTTTTTTTTTTCAAAATCGTTAGACGATATTTTGTATTTTTTTCACGTATCTCATGGTAATTTATTGAAAGTATTTGTTCTAAGTGCCATTTAAAGTGTAAGTTATATTTATTTTTTTAATTAAAATAATAATTTAAAACATAATTATATATTTCAATATATTACGCACATTTTTAAAATCAAATTGACATATCTTTATTTTTTGTACTGTATTCCGCTTAAAAGCAATTCAATTTTGACAAGTTTCTATATTATTCATTATTCAATTACACCAGCTATATAAATTATTATAATATCTACACCAGATCGTGGTTTTTGGCAAACCACTATTACATTGCAGTTGACCGAAATCAAGATTACGTTGGTGAGCTTATAACGTTGGTGTGTAGGTATTGCGTTAGTTGATACTGCATAAAGTAAGGGCTGCAGTTGTCTCCGTCATGACGTCACGAACGCATAGTATTATTATACTGGCATTTTGCATTGATATAATGATATCATACATAAACATACGATAATTGAAAATTCGTGTACAAAATTAAATTATTAATTGTTTGCGGTATACTGGCTACAGACCACTCGCCGATATAGAGTGCTATAATAGAATGGTGTAAGCTATAGTATGAGACTGAAAGTCTCGAAACGATCGAATCACACCGCGCGAACTAAATCGATAAATATTGTAACTCAGCATGCCAAAAGCCACGATCCGAGGTTGATCGAATATTTTTAAATGTGCATTTACGTGGCACGCTGAGCTAAATTTTGTGCGATACATATTGTTAAGTTAATGGTGTGATTAAAGACAAAAAAAAAAAAAATTAAATTAATCGTGTTTTCTGAATAATCATTATTATACTACTATTATTAAATTTTATTGAAATATTATATTATAAGGGATTATTATCTCTTTAGGTAATTTATACAGCTCTACACAATTTAATATATTATGTAATATTGATAATACTGTATAATAGGTATACCATTGCATATTTGCCCGTGTATGTATTATGTACAGCGTTCTTGTTTTCCTGTAGATTTTTATTTTTAATAAATATTATGCTTTTATTTACGGATTTATGTTTTGAAAACTTCATTAAAAATGTATATGTTTTGACTTGGGTATTATAGTTAGGTTAGGTTAAACCTAGGTTAAAAAAATCATTTTATTAACTATTATTGTTTTTAATGACTTAATAATATAATATGATTAGAATTATTATACATTTTATAGTAGTTACAACTTATATTTAATTTATGAAGTTTTTTTTTTTTAAATTAATTTTATGTTAATTGCATTGAAGTAATTTATTTCAATAATATTTAACTCTTAATACAAAAAAAAAAAACTTACAATAATAAACACAACCAGTCAACTAAACTTTATACTATTGAAATTTGCGATCCTTCTTTTTTACGGTTGATCTCTTATCTGACTCTTTAAAATTCAAAAGAAGGCTCTTATTTAGCTACTTTGTAGTTTGTTTTATTTATTTTATTCATTAATAATTTAAATGTCTAAACTCTCATAAACTGTTTTTCATATATATTTTGATTAGGTAGTAAGATCACTTTCAGAATCAGACTTATTATGAAATAATTTTAATTATTAAATAATATGATATAAACTAAAACTTAATCATTAAATATCGAGCAATGCTATTAAAATTTTCAGTTAAAGTTTCATACTTTTATATGAATACAATTTAGATATTATTATACTTTAGAGTGTTCTTGAAAATAATGACTTAGGTGTTATGTTTGACACTACATTTTGTTTCAATAAATATTATTTAAACATTTCTGAAAAAGCATAATCTATTTTAGGATAGACTACTACTTTATGTATTAATAGCACCTATAGAGATTTTACAAGCTCCGAAGTCTAAAAAAAAAATCGTATTTTTTTATTATTATGTTCTACTCTCTAATACAACTAAATATTCGGGCTACCTTCTATCAATATTCATGTACAAAGCCTTGAAGCTATCTACAATCGTTTCCTTCGCTATATATCCTATAAATGTGGTATTCTACATCAACCACATTTACAGCGCGGGTCGCTGTTAGATACATTAAATATGCATAATGTAACTGTTAGGAGAAATATTAATGATTTGAGCTTCTTATACATGATGTCCAATGGCTAAATAAACTATTTAGAGTTCTTAAGCTGCTTTAAATTTTTTTTTAATGTTCTTAAATATAAAACTAGATTAACAAACAATTTGTACCTATAACTCATCTCAAAAACCAATTATGATCCTACAATTGATATGCAATGAATTTATGAGATTAACAAATTAAGTTAAAGTTAATTTATTTAATTTTCACTGTATGTATTATTTTTATAATAAAAAGTAAAAGTATAAGTAAATAGTGTTATAAAAGTACTGTATTCACATACATATTAATAATTGTTATTGGGTTTTAAAATCAGTTCAAATATATACCAATAAACGAGTAAATATATAACACTTAAATGACTTATCATTGAATATACATTTTTTATCAGTAGTTAGTTAAATTAAATTTAATAGCAATGATAATACATTGTATACATTGATAAAACCATTGCTGTGACGTTGTTTTAACAAATGGTGTAAAACTGAATTGAACAAAAAAAAAAAGTTTCAAAGTGAATAAAACAAAAAACTGTACTAATCACTTGTTCTTGTTACGAAATAACTGTATCAGAACACCAAAATGCCTATCAGAAAGATATGTCAAAAGCTAATAATTTTGATAAATTTTCATTCAAATCGAAATAATTCAACAATAAGTAAAGTTTTTAAATTTTAAATTTTGAATACTTTTTCCTTAACAAAATAGGTACTTATTCAATATCTTCATAAATTGTATATTCCTATTTATCCAAATTAATTTTTAAATTTAGCAAACTACAAGGTTCGCGTAAAAAACAAAAAGCACGTTATCTTATAAAATTACAGATATGATATAAGAATTAATTAGTACCTAGTATTAAACTGAATACATAATAAGTAGATACGAGTATACAAATGCATATGAGACATAAATGAAATAAACTGACTATTAGTTTAATAAATTGTTTTTAATTCCTATTTTTTGAACATTGTTATGAAGCTATAAAAAATTGTTTTATTGATTTCAATAAAACACTTTATCCTCTTTTCATAAAATATAAATTATCTCATTCAGTATGAATAGTTGCTAAATATGATGTATTGTTATCGGTTCACTTTTTTTGCTAAGGTAAAGGTATATATTATATTGCAGTATTAAATCACAATAATTGTAGTAACATTTATTTGAAGTAGGTATTTTAAAATATGGCCTATTTCAGTTCTCCCAATTTCCTAATCTTAGTTAAATTGATATAAAAATAAAATATACCGACAATTCTATACTGCAGATGTTCCTAAAACTTGTATATCCATTATGATAATTGAAAATTATAGTTTCAATTCCTTTTTAAAATTGAAGGAGCTATTTTTTTCATTTGTTATTGATTGTACTGAAGAAAACTATTTCAATTATCAAAACATCCAAGTTTAAAATACATTTAAAGTTCCTCACCCGTAGAAAATTTTAATATATTTAGAAAGCCACATGGTGTATTTTAAATTCAACTTTTAAAGTACGTAATGACAATGAGTCAGTGTATTGAAAAAAGTTTTCAAGCTAAGTTTATTTACCAACAAATAAATCGGGTTATTAAATTTTAAAGGTTACAGCGTTATGCATGCTTATTAAATAATGATTTAATTTCAATTCTTACCTTACTTTAGGCATATTGAAATAAAAATGTCGATAAAGTAAAGATTATAGAATATGAAAAAAGTAAATTATACGTCATTAAATAAATGTATTTTTTATATTATTGTAGTTAAATGAAAAGGTATTATTATATACCGAGTTACATTCATATTAACCATTTCTTAATCTGAATATCGTTTTAAACCATTTTTTTACTGCACCGTAATATTTTTTTAATTTATCAGTATTGAAAATATTATAGTTGATTAAAAACAATAATATACATATAAAAAATGGCTTATATTATTTATATATTTTTAGAAAATATATTTTACATCTCTCATCTTACGAATAATCAAATATTTTTTTTTTCACAACACAATGTTAATTAGGTACCATCATATTAATGTGTTATAATAATTATTGTAAAAATTTACGAACAATTAACTTTAAATTTTAGGAAGTATAATTTATCAATATTTTATAAGTTTTTGTATGAAAAAACCACTATTTTGGAAGTTATAATACATTATATCAAAGTATTATGAATGGACTTTGAATGTTATCATATAATAATTCATATTATGTAATTCTTTGCACTAGAAAACCATGCAAAATAGAGCTATGAAATGATTTTATTTGTGAGGGAAGAGGGTATTTAGAACAACTGTATAATAAGTGAAATTAATCAAAAGTTTTATCGGACAATTTGAAAACGAAATAAAATGTGTTTTTCTATCTCTCCCGTTTCATGGCCAAAAATGGAAAAATATGCGAGACTACGAAATCCACAGAGGTATTTTAAACAACTCAGTGAAAGGGAAATTATTCGAATGTTTG
>VUJU01006027.1:0-11675 GCA_009835225.1 Aphis craccivora
TATTAGCTCTATTACTACGTCTTTGTGTGTATAGAATATAGATACACAATTATATATTACCTAAAATGTACTTATGGGTTATAATACATTTATGTATACAGTTTGTTAGGGGATGGGTTATCGATATTTTCATAAGACATTATTAAAAAGTTTAAACATTATAAAAACTATTCAAGTTGTTTACTTTCCATAAGTTTCTGTTATTTAGGAGAATGCAGTTTATGTTTTACAGAAAGTTTGTAATTGTTCATGAAAAAAAAACCTGCTGTTTGAAATTTGAAAATAATCATTTGAGGAGGTTTAACTTTATGTATTATTTACACGATAGCTACATACACTCGCAGTGTATAATACAAACCTACATGAAATAAAACGTAATAATATTCTAATAGGTAGGTAATTTATATCTAATCCAACGTATATACGTAAATAAATATTTAATGTTTTATATCTATTCTATAATTATTCTAATCATTATTAAATACTGATAATTGATATTACAATATTAGAGTAATATATTACTATGGACAAAATTTAGAATGAAATGAGCTTTAAGAAAAATAATATATAATATTATGTATATTATAGTATTATGCATATATTAGTTATATATTTTATTAAAATATATTTTTAGTCAGACATCCGGTAAAATAAATTCAATGAAAAAAATATATTTTTAATAGTTATAATTTAACAAGTCTATATACGTACATTTAGTTTAAATTACTTTAATATACCATTTAATTATATATATTATAATTATTAGGTATCTATTTAATTAATTAAAGTTACTTTAAATAATATTTATAATGTTCCTATAGAAAACTTCTCTATTTGACGAGTGATATATATTATGCTGAATTGCTGGAACAATGTTCGATGTATTTAAAATAGACAACAATAAACTTGTCAGTCAATCCAGACACCCGTCCGACCGTTTGCTAAAAAAAGTTTTATCAGCAAATTCATTACTGTGGAAAACATAATAATATAATACCCTATAGAAATATAATGCCGACTCCACATATTATATATTATAATATATACCTATTACCTATTATAATAAAATAATAAGCAAAAACTAAATTTTCTCACCACAGGAGTAATTGTATAAATTGTTTTTAAAAACACAAACAGTATTTTATTTTAATAAAATTATTTCTATGTGAAATCGTCTTTACATCTTTACGTCATTGATTTATATTATTCTTTATCAATAGTAATATTTATATTATAATACATATTTTATTTATATTAATTCTCTTAAAATGTAAACATCTAAATAAAGATAGAAAAAGTTAACAAATACTTTGAATTATAGTTGATATGCTCATAATAGGATACTCATAGTCATATTATGACTATAATATGAGTATCGGAGTATATTATATGACATCATTTAATCATTTATTTATAATAAAATGAATTAACCATAAAAATATGAAACTAATCTTAAGACTACAGGACTACATTTCTAACTATACGCCATAGGTAAGTCATAATCCTATAACAATTTTAAAATACAAGTATATAGAATATAAAAAAAATAAGTGGGAAAACATGGAATTATGATCTTACTATTCTTACTTTAAAATTTGATATTAGTGCTAGTAAATTATTAATATTATTACTAAAGCTGCTTAGAGCATATTATATACACTGTGAAAAATCAAAAAATGTTATGTCTGGTTTACCAGTTAACAAAGTTATGTAGACATGCAGTCATTTTTAATTGATAAGTTATTGTTATATAACTTTAACTCGCTTCAAATTAAAACACTGAAGAAATCAAAATAAGATCATTTTATATCAATTATAAATGGGTAATCTAAGATAGTTATATAATAGCTGATTTACTGTAATTATAAAACTAATAACAAATCTAAAGGTCCGTTTCACCAGCACTGCCATTTTAGATTCTGAGCGGAGCGATGAATGTATTGATTTTACAATGTTGTGTGTGTCTGTGTAGACGAGAACTTGTTGAAATAATGCTTCGATTTTTAACATCAGTAGCTTTTCCGGTTTGAATGTGGATCTAGTTGGTGCCATGGGGAGGTCACTTTTTGAAATTCCCAATAGTTTTCAAAAGCACCGGGAAAAACCAAAAAAAAATTAAGGAAAAACGGAAATTTTTACGCAAAACCAGTTTTCAACCAAATCAATTTTTTATATGGTTGTAATTCAAAAAATAATAACTGTAAATACTTGAAATTTCAACCAAATCTGTATGTCAGTGTTATCTATATACAGTAAAATTTTCAAAACATTTTGACTTTTTTTAAGTTATTCATAGACCACTGAAATTTTTGATTTTTATGAGAATTTTTATTTGAAGTGTCGATAAAAATATTTTGAATGACCAAAAAATTTTGAAAATTTAATACAAGGTTCCTTATGAGTTGATCTTATTGTAGCTAAACAAAAATTAAAAATCGTTAGTCTCAATTTTTTTTTTATAAGCGTTTATATAGTTCACATTTCTACGAAATCTGTCGAAAACGCGAAAATTTTCAAATAATTTTGAAGTTGAAAAATCATAAAAATTTTTGTGTTTATAACTAAGGAATAAAAATACAACACTAATTTTTCCATAAGTTTTCCTTCAAGTAGCTTTAGAGAAAACTCGAAGCATCATTATAGGAAAAATAAGGTATAATTCATAAAAATTGTTGTATAAGTAGCTAAGACTTGAAAATTCAATATAAGATTTATAATAGGTAATGATAAAATAACTTAAATTCTAGTGTATTCAGGTCATTAAAACATAAACCACCTTTTCACCAACCATTCTAAATGATATCCTAGGCTGACAAATCATCTCCGTTCAGAATCGTTTTTCGTATACAATGATAATTATCATTGAATCCAAATTTAACCCTTCTATAATATATAATAGTGTTCCACACGGACCACACGGCACCTAATGTACAGCAAAGCGGTACCCACTTACCCACTTTGGAGTAAATTGGGTGGTGCAAATATAGCAATTGCACCACCACATTTGAAATATTTATATATTTATATTTGTTCATATTATTGCACCATCAGAAAATTATAAAAATTATATACCTACCTATAATTTCTAATTTCAAAAGTATACATTTGTTTTACAAATTACGAGTAGGTAAAAAAAAATTAATTTTCGTACAACTGTCGATTTGTATCTATATCTATTAAATCCTATTTAAAATAGGTTTATAATTTGGTAAACATTTTTTCGACAATAATATAAATTATACCTATATATTAATAATTGATGAATTTGAATAATTTGATGCTATAAGCTTTAAAAGAAGACGTCGACTTAGTTTAAAATAAAAAATACAGATTTTACTACTAAAATTAGTCTATACTTATTTATTAATCATAACAATAAAATAAAATATGTTTATTAGGATGAGATTTTCAAATTAATTTAGTATTGGTAGGTTAGAAATCAAAATATTTCTTTGCACCACCAGAAATCGAGGCCAATTTACGCCACTGCCTATCATTGGATTCAAATTTAACACTCCTATAATCAGTGCCACAATAACCGGGTGTGTTGCCGGCCACTTGCCACTGTTGCGTGTGTTAAACACACAGGCCCGGGGCCCCAATCTATAATGGGGGGGGGCCAATAATAAAAATGATTTAAAATGTTTTTTTATATTGTTGTAACTCAAAAACGGATCATTGTAAATACTTGAAATTGTCACTAAATGTTTATGTTAACATTATCCATATACGGTTTAATTTTCAAAATATTATGGCTTTTTTTTTAGCTATTTATAGACAACGGGAATTTTTTTTTGAAACGTCGATAAAATAACTTTGGATTCTCAAAAAAACTTGAAAATTTAATACAAAATTTCTTATAAGTAGTTCTTACTGTAATTAAAAAAAAATCAAAAATCGTTGGTCACAATTTTTTTATAAACGTTTAAAGTTCAAATTTGTACGGTCTATGTCAAAATTGCAAAAATTTGCAAGTAATTTTGTAATTAAATATTCATAAAATTGTTTGTATTCATATATTCATATCTAAGGTTAAAAAATTCAACACAAAGTATTCCATAAGTTATAAGTTTTCATTTAAATAGCTATAGAAAAAACTCGAAGGGTTATTATAGGAAAAAATTTTATGAATTTAAAATTGTTATTATTTATTTTTTTATTTAAATTTAAAATGAATAAAATAGGCTACAAATTATTACATTTATTTATTTTCAAATACTTCTTTATGTTCTAATTATGTTAACCTTATTTTGTATGAGTAAAAACTCAAATTCCAAACTATGCTTACAAATTTTAAATAAGTAATTAATTTTACAATTAGTTAATTTTTCATGAGGAGGGTGGTCAATAATTTTATTTACACACGGGCCCAAATTAGTGTAGTTGCTGCACTGCCTATAATATATAATAATGATCCATACGGCATCTAATGTACAGCAAAACGGTACCCACTTACCCGCTTCTTTTTTTAAATTTGAATACCTAACCTTGACTGTATTATATACTTTTTTTGTACCTACCCGTTTTTCCTATGAGCATGGTGGAGAAACGTTTCCTCAGCACTAACTTTGACAAATATTAAGCAAATTAAATTTTAAATTATATAGTATTAAGTACTTTTTTGTACAATTTTGTACTAGTAAAATTTAAATACCTAATTGTATTATAATATTTTAATAAAAACTGGTAGTGCTGATGAAACAGACCTCAAAACTAAATATATCATTCTACCAAACGAAAATTTGCGTTAGGCCCTAGTCTCCTAGTGACTTAAAGTTCTAAAAACTCCCTACCTACTATAGGTTCACATAAAAAAAATTCAATATAATTATTGAAAATAAAACTTTTTCTTCCATATTTATTTATCTATTTTTAATTTTAATGCATATTACTATGTTTTTCATAAAGAATTATAAAAGATAATATATAGTTACAACTTATAAATTATTTGTCTAGTTAAAAAAATTATATTATCTGATTATTTTTTATTGGTATTATAAAGTTTAATTAGATACTCGTATAATATAAATTATGACAATTATGTAGGTACATGTATAGTGTATACTGTAGTACTTATTAGTTTATTACTCATTTTTTGTTTTATTGAATTTTGACAAAGATTTAAATGATGTAAAGCTTACAAGCTTAGCTTATCTAAAGAAATGATATAAAATATCAACTGTCAAGTAGTAAAGTCAAATGAATCATTTATAGTAAACATGATATGCAATACTGTACAGTTCCATAATATCAATATAATAATTTGATTCTTTAATACAAACAAAATCATTATCCAATAAATATTGTCGTTGATAAAGAGCGACGCAGAGTTTATCACTTAGATTTTAGAAATAGAAGTTATGTTGGTAAAATATATAAAAATAAATAAATAAATAAAATAAAAAATAAATAAATAAAATATATACCTAAGCAATTAATTTTACAATTATATTTTTATAAATTTTTTTCCTGAATAAAATAAAGAAAAAGTGCTTACATAAGCTAAATAATGTCTAAATATTCAATTTCCAAAATGTTTGATTTTGGATTTAGATCCCTATTGTAATATACCTTTCTAAAATATTTTAAACTTTTATAGTTATACTATCTGACAATGCTATTAATTGAACATTGAACTACCCATAATAAACGTGCTAATATCAGAGTTCTAGAAGTTCCTAAACTTAGAGTGCTTATAGACTCATAAATCATAATATTAATATTATATAATATCGTTGTATTCATATTTCATACCTATACGAGTCGATGGAAGACTGTGAAAAGTACGTACACGAAGTTGATTTACTGTCCAATCTTACTTAGAGACTATTGACTAAGTTACTTTCTTACAATGTTTGTATTTCAAAGGTTGTAGGCTTGTAGCTCTAGAAACTAGAGTACGAAATTTTAATTTGCAAAATCAAACATTATGATAAATGCACGTCGAAGACAACATTTTGAATTTTTTCACTAATTCACCCACCGTATTTTTATTCCGCGGTGTTTACAAAATGTCTTATATGGTACTTAATCAATTTAGAAATTTTAAGATAATACTGGTGGTGCAACTTAAAGATCAAAAAATGATTTTTTTGGGTAAAAGGTTGACTTTCAAGTTTTAAAAATTGATTCGCAAATTCTTACAAATCTCGTGACATTTATTGATATGTAGATAATTCGAAATTTTAGAGCGACATAAGACATTTTAGTTGGCCCACAGCTATTTTTACTATAGGTATATCTGTAACTCATAGACTGCTAACTCAAAAGTTCTGAAATAAACCTTAACTCATTTAGTCACTTTGTTAGATCGGATGGACCAATTTCACGTAGGTGCGTGAAAAACCTCCTAGTATATATTATATTATACGATACATACCTAATATTATATATAGTTACCTGTATATTATATTACACCGTTTACAAAATAATATTACTTTACTTATTTCTACAATAATTATGTTACATTTAACGGATAGCTCTATATGAATATTAAGTACATACCTAACAACAAACACCGAAAAACAACATTTTTTTCATGAAACTCGCGCAGAATCCGGTGCACGTGGAGTTCAGCAAGCGGTTCATACCCGAACGCGGCGTGGACGACCGGATCGAGCGCCTGAAGCGCGGGCGGTACGCGATCCTGACCAAGTGCCTGTACGAGAAACACTTCATGGAATCGGAAAACGTGCCGGCGTCGTTGCTGAACAACCTGCGGACGGGCCGGAAGTGCATGAACCAGTTTTACGTCGGTTTCGGGTTCGCCAAGTGGTCGCCGTACACGAAACCGGCCAACCTGGTCATCCAGCGGATTTTCGAGAGCGGGCTGATCGACTACTGGCTGAGCCGGGTGACCGAAGTCCGCATGTCGCCCGCCACTTTCGAGCAGGTGTACGAAATAAAGCCGCGCAGGGGCGGCGACCCGTCGCCGCTTAGCTACAAACAGTTCAAAGTCGTCATGGTCGTATGGATGATCGGATGTGCACTGTCGACGGCCGTTTTTGCCGTCGAACGTCGGTACGGTCGCGGCGGCGCGGACCGATCGCGTGGCGAGTGATTGCTCTATGCGTATAGCCAGCGACCATATTGACATTAATGTTTTTCAGATTAATAAAACACATTAGTAGTTAGCACATCTATATCAACAGTGCAGTTGTTTCTGTCTTGCAGAGCCGAATTTTTGTCACAACTCGTGTATAGGTATTTGATCACATAAGCATAAATTGCAGGGTTTGGGTTAAGTGATACACAGCTGCTTGGATGGGGCTCAAAAATAGTGTCATATCAAATTTAAAACACAATTTTCGCTTACGTATTCGATGAATGTATTATGTATAATATATATGTTACAGTTAAAGTGTTGAATCAGTTAGTTTATGAAATAACTAGGTAATTTATAAAATAGTTTGTAGGTAATGTAATCTATTATATCTATTATATCTATAATTTATACTTTAACTAGTTATTTTATACATTCCCTGGCATCACTTCGTTAATGTGTCAAATTGTAAATAACAAAATATCATGATAAATAAATATAGTTCCAATATTTTCAACAATTTAATATAACATATTAAATCAGATAAGATTGACGTCCTTTTTGTCGGTACCTACCCGCAACGTACGTTTTAAATAGAAAAACTGCAATCGGATAACGGCCGAAAATTTTGTAATGAAATTGTAATTTCTTTAAAAGAGATGTGGCCTGAGTTGACTATTGTCCATGGTAAACCACGTCATAGCCAATCTCAGGGCAGCGTAGAGAGAGCAAACCAGGATATAGAAAATATGCTGACTACGTGGATTCAAAGCAATATCTAATACGAAAATTATCTTGCGTAAATGGAATCAGAAGAAGAAGCTGTAAGTCAACAATATATTAACTCAGGGCAAGAAACGGAAACCCGATTAGATAATATGGTATGTTATAAAAAAAATAAAAATAAAATATAAGATATTTACAATAGTTTATGATAAATATATTATCCGTGTCTTTAAAGTTGTATTAATGCAATTGACTTACTTTAAATAAAAATTATATTAATTATTTACAGGATGACGTTGTTGACGTAGATCGTCCAATAGTTAACACAGAAAAAGATATAGCTCACTTAAATATTGCTACGGTAGGTCAATTATATCGTTTAGCTAAGCTAAACTGTGATTATAAAAATAATTAAATGTTTTAAGGAGAGGAAAAAAGCTAAAGAAAATTTGGAAAAACAGGCAAAAAGAATGAAAGATTTGTCAAATACTAAATTTGTGGTTGCTAATATTGGTTTTACAGTGCGTATCAAAATTCTCGATGTTGATAGAGGAAGGGCTGATCCTAGTTCAATTATTGCAGTTGTTTTAAAATTAACTGACGATGGGTTTTATCAACTGGGATGCAATGCCGGTAAGATTTAAATAATACAAGTTATTTTTTATTTTTTATTTTGTATTAATTTGATAGGTTACCTACACAATATAATTACAGGAGTGTTAATACACTTGTACTATCGATCACAGTTCACAGTATGTTCAGAAAATTTGTTAGCTGTAGAAGCTGTTCCAAATGAAAGTGTTACATTAAGATCTGCGGCAACTGGTCACTGGGAACTGGTTAGGGTTTTTTTAAGTGTAGGTACTTGTATCAAAAAATGTGACACAAAGTGATGTGTTTGTAGAAAAAATGAGGTATTGTGCAACTCCAAATGTCGTAATAGCCTTACATGTACAAATAAATAAATAATATAACTATAATTAATTCAGTAAAATAAAATATTTTAATATATATTTAAAATTGTAATGTATATTATACTTTAACGGATATCAAACTGAAATTGTATAGAATAACTAGATATTCTATAAAATAACTAGTTAAAGTACAGTGTTCATGTATTATTTCATACTTTAACTAACATTCGTAGGTAATTCGTGAACTACCTAGTTATTTCATAAAATAAGGAATTCAAAACTTTAGCTGTTACATATATATACCGGTGTTGACTTTTTTCAATTTTTTTTTAGATTCTTAACAAAGTGATGACTGATGAATGTATTGATTTTACAATGATGTGTTTTTTTGTGTCTGTATAGATACGATAACTTATCAAAATGATGCTTTAATTTAAAACTTTAGTGGTAGATTTCGGTAGTAAATTAAATATTCTTGGTGCATTATAGAGGTCGAAAATTAAACTTTTCCAATAGTTTTCAAAAAATTCGATTTTTTTTATATGGGTAAAATTGAAAAACTAATCACTGTAAATACTTTACATTTTCACCAAATGTTTATATTAGTGTTATTCATATAAGTTGAATTTTCAAAATATTTTGATTTATTTATAGACAACTAAAATTTTCGATTTAGTTTAGTTTTTTTTTATTGTAAGTATTTTATTATATTTATTTTGCTAAGTAGTATAAGTATAGATTGTATAATTATTAAAAAAAAATAAATAAAATAAAACATTAACATTGTAAATGGTATATATATATATATACCTACTTAAAATTAAATAATTTTTCAATACTTTTTAATGTCATGAATCGTGATACCTAGGGCCTAAAATTAGAGTATTTTGCTACTGCACACCCATAAATCTATACTCCAAAATATAAAAAAATGTGTTTTTTTTATATAATCGCTGTTCAAACTTGCTCAAAGCAATAAATCAATTTCATACAACCAATTTGTCACTATTTGCGTGCATGAATTAAGCTACCAAATTACTACTAATTCTAAGAATTATTAAAAAATATGCTGTTTCACATTAACTAAAAATCCTCAAACTTGCTAATACAAATTAATATGTGCAAGTATTATCTGATTATAATCAGATTCATTAATCCTAAGCTGTAAAGTACGAATAACTGGATTTGACCTATTCAACATCAATAATGATTAGTCATTATAATTGTACTAGCTCACACAGTTGAATTAATGAAATAATAACTTACCAAGGATGCAACAATGAGGCTGTGACCAAATTAAGGGCCAGATCTAGATTAAAGAAACAGAGCCTTGGGATGTCACATATAAGATAACCCTCAGCATGGCATATTCAGATGTACTAGAGCCGTAGAGTCCACCTTTTCTTCACATATCACGCTTCTACATTTACTTGTTATACTTGATTTAAAATAAAATAAATGGACTATTTGAAATTACAATTGAATTAAACAATCAATTCACATCAATCACTTGGTGACGGAAAGTAAGTACACTACGACGAGTGACATTTCTATACTATGCCTAGTGACAAATCGTAGTTGCGTCCGAGCGAGTTTATAAGTAGGTACCTCGAATTTTTCGAACTAGTCACCACATACTTGCTCACTCATGAATTTGTTCACTAACAAGCAGAGAGTAAATTCGTTCGTAATCAAAGATTTAGTGAGTACCTACCTAATGCACATGTATAACGTATAACTTTTTGTTACTTAACTAGTAGCAGTATTCCTAGCTGCAGGAATACAGAATAAAGGAATAACCATCAGACATGGATTGCGAATCACGCATAAACAAATTCGTAATTACTAATTATCGCTTACGACTACAGCCTTAGTAGATCCGGTATAGGCGAGTGCAGCCATATTAGTATATTACAACCGTTACTTTTGAATGGTTGTTAGTTGTCAGCTACAGAAGTACAGACACTAATAGCGTTTTCCACCACACTGCACTGACTGCACCAGTGCATATTTTTATGTTCCATCTGCAAGATTAATGTGCACTGAGTGGACTTTTAGATTCTGAGCGGAGCGATGAATGTATTGATTTTGATTTTACAATGTTGTGTGTTTTTTTTTTGTGTCTGTGTACACGAGAACGTGTCGAAATAATGCTTCAATTTCAAACCATGGGGGTGGTTTCCTGTAGAAAAATGAATCTAGTTGGTGCATTGGGAAGGTCATTTTTTGAATTTCCCAATAGTTTTCAAAAGCGCCGGGTAAAGCCAAAAAAAATTAAGGAAAAACGGGAAGTTTTACGCAAAACCAGTTTTCGACCAAATCAATTTTTTTATATGGTTGTAATTCAAAAATTAATCATTATAAATACTTGAAATTTTCACTAAATGTTTATGTCAGTGTTATATATATACAGTTAAATTTTCAAACAATTTTGACTTTTTTTGAGTTATTTATAGACCATTGAAATTTTCGATTTTTTTTGAGAAATTTTTTTTTAAAGTGTCGATAAAAAATTTTTGGATGACTAAAAAGTTTTGAAAATTTAATACAAGGTTCCTTATGAGTTGTTTTTATTGTAGCTAAAAAAAATTAAAAATCGTTAGTCACAATTTTTTTTTTATAAGCGTATATAGTTCAAATTTTTACTAAATCTGTCAAAAACGCGAAAATTTGCAAGTAATTTTGAAGTTGAAAAATCATAAAATTGTTTGTGTTTATAACTAAGGATTAAAAATAAAACACTAAGTTCTCCATAAGTTTTCCTTCAAGTAGCTATAGAGAAAACTTGTAACATCATTATAGCAAAAATTTTAAGTGCGTTTGAATTTTAAATTTTTACGAAATAGCATAACAATAACGATTTATCTTCTAACGATTTTAAATATATGTTATTATTCAAAAAGTATAAGTCGTAGATACTTGAAAATTTTACCAGTTATTAAGATTTGCGTTTTCTTTATGTGATTTAAATTTCAAAATATTTTGACTTTTTT
>VUJU01006028.1:0-11674 GCA_009835225.1 Aphis craccivora
ATTGTTGTTCTTGCAATCTTGCTGTTTTTCATATAGATACTTATGTACAATCGCTACTGTTTCATAGAACATCGTGGGAATAACCCACCTACCATCTGTAACTTGTAGGTGTTTATACAATATAAGTACTTCGATCTTTAACTAGGTAACCTGGCAGTAAATTGAATCTAGTTGGTAATAAGTGGTAAGAACTAAACGTAAATACCTAATTACATAGTACCTAATTATTTATAATATAGTCGAGAAAAATAAAAATAAAATTGAAGAAAACCGAGAAATTTACACAAAGCCAGTTTTTAACAAAATCTATTGACTAGGACGACTAGGTATTCTGTTTTTTGCTGTTAATAAGAACCTATGAGAGCTGCATGCAGACTTGAATTTTTCGTCAATTATTAAATAGGTATTTATATTGGTATTTTCTAGAATTTTAGATACAGTACAGATTTCAAAATATTTCAGCTATTTTTGCTTTATTTCTAGATATTATAATTATTTTTCATTTTGCGTGATATTATTTTTGTTACCGTGAAATAGAACCAAAGATAACAAGATCTTAATTAATATTTAATATCTATGAATGGAACAACATTGATATCTTGGGGTAGGTACCTAACTTTGATTTTTCAAATAAATTTGATAATTATTAATTTTAGCTGTTTCTTGCTTTAGATTAAAACAATAAAAAAATAAATTTTAGTTGGTACTATACGTTTGGTTTTGACGTTCCTTTAATCCACATCCAGTATTCTAAAGATATAACAGCCAACTAATGCTACAAATTATTATTTGTTTATTTATACATGCTTTATCCAGTCAAAAATAATAAGAATCAAAGATTCAGAAAATTATCATGTTTAATTCATGAACGGATAATATGAAACTAGAAAAGTTTAAAATATTGAACAACAATATAAGTAATTCTTATCAAACGTCAATTATATTTATTTAATTGTTTTATTGTTCAATGACTACTTTAATAAATAATAATATTAGTAAACATTACAAATCAATAATAACAAATTGTAATCACAATGTTTTCTTATTTAGTAGTTGGGCTTTCATTAAGGCCAATTCATTGGCATTCTGTTCAACGAGCTGCTCGAGTCCTCGAACCCTCTGTAATATCAATTCACACATGTCATGACATGCGGTTGGATTTTGAGCTCTGATAGTTAATTCAGCTAATTGGCTATTTAAATGTGTCTGATGATGAAGTAGAACAGTCATCTATAATCAGACAGAAAAAATAAAGTCAACAATTTAAAGTTTAGAATAAATATTAACAAGCATCTCAAAATGTTAGAAAATTAATGCATATTTGATATTTAACTTCATGTAATTATATAATTATTATAAGCAAGCAGGGCCCCTACATGGGGGGGAGGTTTGATGGACCTTGAGTACAGAGGCCCCGCTATTTTAAGGGCCCGTGGATCTATTGAAATTGATTTGTAATTTTTAAAATTTTAGCAGAAATACTGATTTTATATTAAATAATATAGTAAAATAACATTTTATGAAATATATATACATAGTCATAAGTCATTGATTAATGATAGTTAATTTAATATTTAACCATTGATTATGCTGAGCTCAAAGCCTGCAATATAAAATTTTAACTTAAAAAAAATATATTAAATTTAATATTAATTAAAATATACTTGTTTTTTTTTTTTTTTTAATTTAGATAATAATTATTGTAATAAAAAATAGAAAAGACATTATTAATGTTGAAATGCTTATGAATCTTGATTTTTTATAATTTACTAGCTATATTTACCATGGTATCCTGTCTTAACAATGAATATTGGATTTGAATTAGTATAATTAAAAAAACAAATATTATTCCAAAATTTTTTATATAAATGGTAAATTGTATTTTTTGAAGTTTTATAAAGGGCCCGGATAAACATTTTTACAGGGGCCCGAAATTTTATGTGGGGGTCCTGTAAGCAAGCAACTTAAAAATGCAAAATATTTATTTGTTTGGGGTTTTTATACAGTTTATATTCTTCTATAAAATAGAATAGAACTTACCTGTCGAACAATTATTGCTAATTTGTCTACATCCGAGTTTGAATCTAATAGGTCAGCCACATGTTGTACTTCTGCTCCCAAACAACTTTGCAGTTCATGGTGTACTTCGTCATCGGTAAGCTTATTTAAATAAACACGGAGGGCAAGTCTTAAAATTTTACACTGAAGTGCACACCTCTATTAACACAGATAAAAATTATTTATAAATAAAGTTTCTATACTTTTTTTATATAATTAATAAAATGGAATGTTATAACTTATAATTATAACAATAAACAAACTTAATAATGAAATACTCATATTCTTTGAGAATAGACAACTAAGAATTTGATAATTTGTTCTTTACTCATATAAGTGATATACCTAACTATAATAAAATTTAACAAAATGTTCATAATACAAACAATCTTTATTGGGGTGTAATTTCGGGGTTTTTTTTTTATTGTTGGTACAAACATTTTGCCAGCCACTTAAAATCATTTCCAAGTCACTATCATGAACACATCTTTTTGTGAGGGTATCAAGGGGAGACATACCTCCTCTGTCTTCTATACTTTCCAAATGCTTTATCCTCTACTTCTCCTTAATTCATACCAGTTCTTTTCATGTCATTATGTATTCTATCTAACTAGATCTTCCTTTCCCTTTTTTTCCTTAAACATTAATTTCCAAAATTAAAAAATTAAATATGCAATTAATATTATATAACTAAAGTACTATTATATTGATAAATAGGTGCTAATAATTAATGTATTATTAAATTTAAAAAAAACTATTGACATTTTTTTATAACCAGAAAGAAAAGAAATTATTCTTAGTTGTTTTTGGTACTTAAAAATTGCGTCCCTTACCTATGATATCTAAAATGTATAAAGGCGAAATTATTGATTATTATTTAGTATTATAGTATTTCCAATTCAACAAAAACGTTAAAGCTTTGGTAATTTTCTTGTGAGTTGCGTTGTGTAGATCAACACAATTATTGTCGCAGTACAGTATTAACGGTCCACTACTCTACACGTGTTACTTTTTTAAAAACTGATTATGGCGAGTGAAATGAAATCTATGTACAGCAAAAACAACGGGATTTATTTGTAATTGATGAGTATAAATTTTAATTTATATATCTATATATATTTATTTACAATATTTTTAACCTACCAGTAGTAATAAATATTATGTAATTATTATTATAGAAGTCCTAAGTCTGTATAAAAATGGGAAGGAAAATATTGTTAACTTTTTAAAATATGCGAGACGTATTTGATATGCATAAAAAAAATTCGGGATGCAAATAGTATGACCTCAAAAAATAACTGGGACACAATTGTATGACCCCCAAAAATACATGGGAAGCAATTCGTATGAAACTGTTACTTTATCTAAATCATATCATTAATTTACCTGTTCTGCAGAGAGGGACATAAATTGATCTTGAGGCACAATATTAAACGGACAACCTAATACCTATAAAAATAAATAATAATTAATGAAGAAAAATTAACAATAGTACATAATTAAATGCATATTAGTATTCTTAGTATTTCGTTTTTAATTTAAACAAATAAGTCCTTTAAATTTTCTAAAATTAGATGTCAAAATATTGTTTATTTAGGCCATATTAAAAAAAATATATATTTGTATGCATCCAAGTTTATATTAAATACCTACTGTAACCTAAGCCTTAAAGATTTTTTCATCACTAATATTAAATTATAATAGATATAAAATATAATAAGTTTAAAATATTTTACAAGAACATTGAAGTACTTTGATCTATTTCAGGGATGGCGAACCTTTCTTTATCCACGAGTCAAATAAAAATGTTGATTCTGTTTTATTTTTCTTGTGTGTCAACTAATTTGATGACCTTCTTTTTAAACTTAAAAATGCTAACATCCATGGCTTGAATGATAAAAAACAGATCTTGCGTGTGTCACTTAAAGATCATGTGCGTGTCACTCCGTGACACGCGTGACATAGGTTCGCCATCTCTGATCTATTTGATCCATTAAAACAAAAATTATAATATACAAGAATAAATTTTTTTTATACCCTTCTTTAAATAATTTGAAATATATTATGCACTTGTGCGTATGTAAAAACAAAATTAAAATATTTTAGAGCACTAAGTACTTGTGTCATATAAAAAAAAAATAGGAATACAAGTTATGAGCCAACTATTTTTTATTATATAACATATTATGTAGCTATAAACGAAAAATATTTAATTAATGAGCTAATATTAACTTACATTTAATCTCAATCTCAGATTACATAAATCTTCATATTGTCTAAATAAGTTCTGAAAAAAAAAATTAATTCTTTGAATAGAATAAATATATTATAACAACAAAAAATAAATGTGTTTTTTATAGTATTTTATGACTTATTTATTAACTAAGAATATTATATCTTTTCAACAACAAAAACTGGTAAGAGTATTATCCCTCACACCAAGATTTACAATACTAGATAAATATATAAATTGAATACATACACTAAAATTAAAATACAGCTAAAAATAAAAGTCTACATTACTTTTATTCAGGTACATTTACAATGAAAAACATTAAATTTAGATTTTTCTCTCAATTTTTGAATAATGTTGTAGTTATGTTATGATTTGAAAAATGTCTAATATAGTATATGTAAGTACTTATGCAGTGGTTTTAAAATTGTTTTATAAAAATGTTTAAGACTATTTTTCTGGTCATTATTTAATTTTTTTAATAAGATCTTGTGGCCGCCACATCAAAAGAATACTCACGGGGTACCCAGTTTGAAAATTACTACACTAGAGCATGGTCAGGTTGTCTTGTTACCTAGGTATCAAGTAGGATCTCAAAATTTTTATTTTTTATGGATTTCAAGTTTAAGAAATGTATACTTTAAACTTAAGTATAAATCATTGTACTTGCATACCAAACATGTGCTAAATTTAAACTGTTTATATTTATTGCAAAAATAGTATAATTGTATAAATGTATGATCCTCAAAATTAAGTTGAATTATAATAACTTACTTTAGAAGAAACATCTTCATTTGCTGTTAATTCATTTTCAGTTAAAGATATTAAATTGGTTTGTGCACATGATGTATCAGCACTATCAGATGCTGCACCTGAATCAACTTCTGAACTTGCTTTACTAACATCCTGACAAGGCTCGACTATAGATAATAAATCTTCTAAATCTCTTTCTGGACTATAATCTTTGTCAAAAGGTTGATTTGAATTAAATATAGGGTTTAAATTGTCCATTTTGGTATCATTTTTATGTATATCAATCGACAAGCTATTTTCTTTTTGAAACTGTGTATCTGAATTTACTGATGATGATGAATCAACTTTAAATATCACATTAGTTTCTTCATCTAAGTGTTGAGAACTCTCAATAATAGTTTGAGCTTGCTCATTAATTACTTTTGAGTCAGATGGTATTGGTAAACTGAAATTTATAAATCAAAATAATTAGTTCAAACTGTATTAATCTTTAAATATAAATTAATATGTATTCAAATAATTGAGAAATTATTTTTAGAAACATTAACCAACTTTTCACTATCAGCAATAACACTAGATGGCGGTGTTTCTATTAAAGTCCCGTCACGAGTTAACACAAATGACTGCTGACCAATTATTAGTCGTCTTGACATTTCTGGGGACTTGTCACCACCTTGACTGTCAAGCCATTTACGATTATCTGGAGTTAATACACTACCAGGTGTACACCTATGAAACATAATAAAACATTCAAACATGGGTAATTATAGTAATAAATAGGTTACATATTTTGTAAACTGTTAAGTGTATTTAAAAATTTATCTTATCTATAGTTTTATAATAATATAGTTCACTTATATTTGAAGAGAGTTACCTAATGTTTATGTAGGTTCATTAAAATTTTTTTTTTAGTTATTGCTTAAATAAATTTCATATTCTGTTATAACTACTATAAAGAAACAAAATGTGAAGGAAATAAATTTAAAATTTATTAATCACTAATATCAGTAAGTTATGGTATATTCACAAAAAAATATGAAACTATTTTTAATTCAAATAATACAGAATGCATGATACAATCGTTACCACAATACCACTGTATTATATTATAATTTAAATTATTAAGAAATTATTTGTGTTCAAATTTAAAATGAATACTATCAATTTTTTTAATATGTTTAAGTTACATGTTAATAAAAATAATAAATGCTATTAAAATATAAAAATAGTATAATAATTGATAATTTTTCATCAAAAATTATACACACTATATAAATCATCTGTATCATAATATAAAAAAATAATTTTGTTAATCATTCACCTTTAAAATGTATATGTATATTTTTCTTGGAAATTGTTTCTTTATTGAATTTATACTTAAAGATTATTAAATGTCTATGATGTAAGACATTTTTAACAGGTTTGTTAAATACCTAATTTTTGTAAGAATGTTTTCAGCAGCTTTATTAAAGCGATTTGTTGTTTGTTTTGCACTTTCTTCTGTCAAATGTAGAGATTTATTTGTTGGAACCATGACTCTTGAAGAACCTTTTGGGCACGTCATATCGCGTTCGTGTTCTCGAAGTTTTTCCATGATTTTTGCAACTATTACTGATGGGCTCGCATGTGGTGGTCCTATAATATAATTAGAAATTAGAAACATACATTTAAAAACAAATTAAATGTACACAGTCATTTATGCAATAAGCCTGCTTTAAAAAATAGCAATTTCAATCATTTAAATTATTTTCTTTGTTTTATAAATACTAATAACGCGTACAATTTAAAGATAAATGTATAATTGAAAAATAATAATAAAATTTGGTATAGAATGAATAAAGAAAGACATTTTATGCTATTAATAAGATTAAAAATGAATTACAAATGCTTAGTATGAAAAGTGATAATTAAGCTTTTCTAACTAGATATTAGCACAAAATGAGGCAAAACTTAATATTCAGCAAATGTCTATAGCTAAAACAAACTTATTAAACCATCTAATATAGTCATTAAAGAGGCAAAAATATATTTAACAAAATGTGTATTAAATACTTAGTTGTTTGCAATAACAATGCTATACTAATTATTATGAACTATAAACAGTATTTTAAAAATGATATAATAATAATACATAATATAAAAGCAAGTGATTTAAAACAAATTTTGTTTAGTAAATTAAAAAAAACGAGTATGGTTTAAGTATAAATATAACTTTATTTAGATTATTTAGATTAGATTTCCTTAAAAACTAGTGCCAGGTTGCATGAAAAATTGATTAATTTAATAGTTTAATAAAATTCAATAGATCAACCACAGACTACTAAATCATGTTTAAAGGATCATTACATCATCATTAATTCATTAAATATTTAATGATTGTTCATGCAAGACGCTATAGATCTTTTTTACCAATAACTTATTGACACTAGTAACTTAACAGCTAATAATACAAAAAGATTCAATAATTAACTTTTATTAAATATAAAAAAATGACACAAATAACTCACTAATTAGTATATTAAAATTAGTTAACATTATCAATATAATTAACAATAATGCAATCATTGAATGTTCAATCAATTGTATTAATTTAATTAGTTCATATTTATGATACTTTTACTAATTATATAAAAAAAAAAAATTTTAATATTTTTTAAGTATTTTAATAAATAATTAAATTATTATAATTTAACAACTGTGATGAGTTCAACAAATATTTTAATTCTATTAATGATTATTCCATGGGCGCCATTTAGGGGGGGGGCAAGGATACTTTAGCACCTATATTTTCTTTAACATCTTATTGATAATCCATATAATATACAAACACACGACAATGGCTAATGCATAAAAGTTGAAATATATTATAACCTATATTAAACCAGATTCTCGCACTTAAATTAACTGGAACTCGTAACACCCCTAAAAACCCCTAACAAATCAAATACCCGACACCCAATAGTTTTTTTTCTAAGGCACACAAATTAATTAAAACTTGAATAAAAAAATTTGGTTAATAATTTTGATTTATTACTTTATTAGTATCAAACTAGACCAAATAATGCCAGTAGCAGTATAAAATATAAACATGTATTTGTTCTGGTGTCAACAACTAAACAACAATTTAACAGTGACAATGTTATGCTATAAGTTACAATTTTTAAAATAGTAACAGATAATTAAATGGGAACTCCTAAAATAAATATTAACAAGTTACATATTATATTTAAATAAGTAACAAGAACTCTAAAAATTATATTCCTATAAACAAATGTCTATATAATTTCTGATTGCCTTAGTTCTAGAAATTTATTTTTCTCAAAAAAACTCTTATAAAATATTATATTGTTATATTCTAGACTACTGAACATCCATATTATCCAAAATTAACTCAAATAATATTGGTATGAACACCCAAACATAAATTTGCTCAAATTTTTTTTCAGATATTTGAAAGCCCAAATACATCCAACTCCTAAAACCCAAATTAATTAACTAGTTGCAAAGCTCTGATGAAAACTATAATGTTTAAAATATAATTCATATATGTAGAAGTAATTTATATTTATTATTTATAGATTATAGATTATTAGTATGCATGACAGAAGCTATTTTTAACTTCCTGATTATTTTAATTCACCAAAATATTAAATATTTAACTCCTTAACTCCTATATGTATACAATACATACATAAAATACATGTATTTACTATGATGAAGAAAACTGAAAAAGTGACATGACAATGAATAAATTAGTCTGTTTAAATTTTGACCCACTATTAAAAACCCGAATGGCGCCACTGAATTAAACAATTTAAAATACATAGAAGTATTAAAAAAGGTAATTGTAACCAAATAATAATAATGAATGAAAAATATTTCAAATATTTAGTTAATTCGATAAATCAAAAAATGTATTTCTTCAATAAAATTAAAAGAAGTTTATAAGATACTCAATACTACTACTAATAATACTACTAATAAGTTATAACATGCAATAAAATAATAAAGAAAATTGTATACAGCAATAAAACAATCAACAAATTTGGCACAACAGCTGTAGAATGGACTTACATAATACAATTGTTTACTGAAACACCTGTAGATTGATGTTCCATCAATGTACCTGAATGAAAAGATCTTCCTTCATTAATTTTTGTTAATGAATAAAAAAATGTAAATGGATTTTTGACTAAAAACTCTATATAATATCAAAATGAACGTAATTAACTATAAAATTAACCTACCAGTTAATCCACGGTAACCCCATAATCCAGATTCATACATATAAATGAGTTCTTGTTGGTGTTTTAAGTACTCTTCCACAGAAACTCCTTTAAGTTGGGATGGCTGTAAAAATCGCTTTGGAACACGTCCATACTCTCCATATGTAGTTGATTCAGTTCCACCACCAAATCCTAGACCTAGTAATATTTCTTCGGGATCTGGTTTACGGGCGTTTAATAATTTGGAATCAAAACTAGAAGTTTGGCTTTCAGCTTCTGATGGAGCACGTACAATATTACTTTTATAAAAAGTAAATAAAAAGAAAGATTACAAATATGTTTAAAAACATCATACTAATAAATCCATCATTTTAACTTCTGTATATCCATGTTCTTAAGCATAATTAATATTATACTATATTATTATAAAAATTAATACCTATTATTATTAACTATTAATTATATAATATACCTACATATTTCAAGTATTTATGTAGTTTATAAGGTGTACCTATGTGGTTTTATTTAGGTATATTTGTAAAAACCTATAGTTTAATAAATTAAGTCATATTAATTGTAAATCAAATTCTATGATTCATAATTTATGAATATATGATAATTTACATTAAAACAATGTAGATCAAATTTCAAATATTATGTATGCCATATGGACTATTTTAATTTAGCTTCAAAGTTATTAATTCCAAATTAAAATACAAAATTTTGACTAGAAGCTTTATACCTATATACTTATAAAAGAACTATAGTATTATTTGATATATGTTTTTGTAGGGTTTTTTTATTCACTATCATAAAATCAACATATTATAACTACCAACACAAATAAATAAATATTACCTTTCAGTTGTTACAGTGACATTTGGAATAGTTCCGACTCTAGATAAGTGTACAGCTACAAATAAAATTAAAAAAATTAGCTAACTAATATTTTATAAAAATATTATATGTTCAAAATATTTCACATTAAAAGTTGATTGTATAATTAATTATTTATTTCCAATTGTTGAAACATACAAAGTATAAGCAATAAATATTTAAATATAACCTTTTATTTTTAAATAATTAAATTTTGATTAGTATAAATTAAAATTAAATACTTAAAATAATACCTTCTGCTCCTAATGTAAGATTGTCAACATCCAAACTGTTTAAAAGTGTAGAAGATTCTACATTATCAAAATCTTCTCTAAAAATAATTTTAAAATGTAACAAATCATCAAGTGCATTTTAAAAACAAATTTTAAAATAAAAATTTACTTTTGATCAACAGTTGTCGTTAGTGAATCTACCCACTCTTGTATAGTAACAGGACTCCTATTTCGAGGTGTAGCAGAAGGTGGTCGTTTTAGTTGACCTTCATTAGTTTCTTGAATAATTTGTTCATTGATTACATATTTATCTTCCAAATGTTCTACCATTACTTCAGGAACTTTATCATTATTTTGGGCCATTGTAGTTGTATTTTCATCATTCGATATACTTTTTGAACCTGCCAGAAAATTTCTAAAAAAAATTAGTACTTTATACCTATTTCATGTTTTAATGAATAAATCATATTATGTACCTATAACATATTGTATTCAACAGTACCTAACAATATATAATTAGAGTTTTAAATAAATAAATCAAAATATTATCCATTACTTATTAAATTCATAATAATAAAATTATAAGAATTAATATCTAAACTTATAGGTAAATATTATGAATTATTATTTTTTCAATGCTTTTACTTTTTTGGTCAAAATGTTTGACAAAAAAATGTCTAAACAATCAATTAATTAATAATAATTTACTTATAAAACATTATAATTATCTATCAATGAATCTGATAAAATATAGGTAGGTACCAACAGTTTTTCGCTCAGAACTATCATACATAAGATAGGTGCCTAATTTATATTAATATTTAATACTTATAAGTAATGATTTATTTTTACACAGAAAATATTAAATTGTGTTATTTAAGTACTGATTAAAGCTTACCAAAAATATTAAAACATATTAATAATAAATAAATTATTTAGTCCAGTTTTCATAATTTTAGAACTGAACATAATTTTTATTTTATACAAACTAATGTATTTAAATATAATTATTTATTTACATACAATAACTAGATATATTATGGCAAGACAATAAACTAAAAATTTTTGTTTACGAAAAAATAATTATAATTTAATTATGTCAAAATAACTATTAACAATTATTATAATTTAACAATAATAATATTATTTGTATTTATAATCACATTTATCACGAATTTATGTATGTGATAAGGTCATTAATCTAGCATTGATAGTGCCGCACTGCTTATCAATAGACAACAAGTCTCCTTTCTCTACACAACATTACAGTCGTATGAAGAATGTATTAATTTTAC